>JANTPZ010141716.1:1424-14339 GCA_025593235.1 Vachellia pachyceras | reverse complement strand
GAATAATGGGAGACATGGACATCCACATAATAATATTCATAACAATTTTGATGGATTGCACCATACATTTTTTTTGTTTTTTATCATTTTATTTCCCCCTAAAATAATGGTAATATATAAAATAATATATACAAGAATATATGTTATTTAATAAGGTTCATGTTCTTTTAGGTAAATTTTCATCAAAATTTGCTTCTAAGACATTTATCCAAACAAGTTTTTAGTCCAAACATAAATCATATCAAATCTTCTAACTTCTATTATCTGCATTTCCTAAAAGTTATTTTACCAAAAAGCTATTTCTACTATCACTTATTCAAATGGGTCCACTATAGCCTAATCTCTCTCTATCCTTATTAAATATAGTATATAGAAAAAAAATATTTAACACTCCTTGGAATAAATTTTGAAATGCCTTCAAAAATGGTCAATAATACCTGGTACTCCATATATGGGGCCACTAGTATTTGATAATGAAACGATGTACTCTCTCTAGTCCTATTTTTTAAATGCCTTAATAATATAAAAAAGAATACCTCGTAAAAGATATTTTAATTAACTTTACAAATGTGATTTTATCTTTAAGACTGAAGGGAGTATTTTAGAAGGGTCCGTTTGGTACACTGGAATTAATTTTGATGGATATGGAGATGGAAATAGGTTTTAAAAGTACGGTTGATATGTCATGGAAATGAAATCTAATTTTTATGTAAAAAGACTAAAATACCATTTTATATTTAAAAATAAAAAACCTTCACCTTTAACCCAAAAATACGATTGAACCAGTTCTTTGCCTTCGTTTGAACCAGTTTTCTCCGAAGGAGGAAAATGCGTTGGTGATGGTGGCTCAGTTCTCACCGGCGGTGGGTTCTAGATGTCGTCATTGTTGCCAGTGGTAGTGGGTGAAGGTCTCGTCGTCATGGTCCCTTACAACCCAAGCTCTTCACCGGAGGAAGCTGCGTCGGAGGAGGAAGCTGCGTTGGTGATGGTGTCTCAGTTCTCAACGGTGGGTTCTAGTTGTCGTCATGGTCGCCGGTGGTAGTGGGCGAAGGTCTCATCGTCATGGTCCCCTGCAACCCAAGCTCTTTGCCTTCGTTTCTTTGGGAAGCTCGCCATCGCCACTCATCGTCGATTTGCTGGGATGCTCAAGGTCGCTGATGATTGTAGTGGGTGAGGAAGTTGCTCAGGTCGCCGACGCCTCTGCTCTTTGAACGTGGGGTTAAGGATGGAATTATGAAGGTGGAATTGGAAATATTAGCTTTTGAGATGGAATTGATTTGGTGAAATTGGGGTCATTTGGGTTCCCCATGGAATTCATCTCCAATTCAAATTCTTTGAACCAAACATGCAATCATGATGGAATTCATCTCCAATTCCAATTCCATCCTTCCAATTCCACCCTTCCAAACAAGGCATAAATAGAAACATATCATCCATAGAAAAAAATCTTTTATAAATGACTAGATCAAAGGGAGTAATTACTAAATCTTGTGGGGTATATTGCTTTCCATGAAGAAACATGCAACAATCTAAATGATGAGGAAAAAGGATTAATGAGATATAGCATTTTTTTATGAAACACTAGTATTCTTCTGTTAAAGGCAATTCTGTTGAAAAACTGACAGGTACTAAATGCAAACACATTACACATCTGTTAACAAGGATTTGATCATTGATTAATTATATTACGAAGGATTAGTCTATTCCTTTAAACCCAATACCTGTTGGTAAGACAACGCATTTCTGATCGTTTGATTGAATTTGCGAATATAAAATAATGTTTGGGTCTAACCCACCATTGCTTGACTAAGCTACGTTACAGGGCCCAAAAGAGTCCAAATTTTACCTTAGAAAATTTCACCATTTTAAAAGTTACATGAACCCAACTTGGTTGTACCAACTGGGTTGCTGGGTGGAAACATTTTTTGGGAAAAAAATCAGATAACTAATCCAAATACCCTAGTATGGTACTAGTAGTACCATTAATATTAAATAAAGGTTGGGCGGAAACATTTCTTTAATTTTGCAAAGTATCTATTAAGTTCTTTAACCCCAAATGTTGAATGTGATTTTAGAAAATAGATTTTAAAAGAAAGCTTTTGAAAAAGGGAAAAAATGGCTTCTGAAAAACTATAGTATTCCATCCCCAAACTATAATTTTCTTGCATCAAATATATTTTGTAAACAATGAAGTTTTTTTGGGGGAGGGGGGTTAATCAAAATCGTACTTTTATTGAAAAAATCGATTGTGAATGCCTTTTTCATCCCACCCAAACAGACAATCATATGACTTATTGTGCAAATCATTGTTATTTTTTAAAAATTAAACTTAATAGATTTGAAAATGTTTTGTCAACCTTTAGAATTTTAATGTAAATATCTTCTGTTAACTAAGTTAGCGTTTAGAGGTCTAAAAAACAATGTATAAGATTAAATTATGAAAATAAAATCTTTTATGAAGTTAAATAACTAAAGTATGATTCTTTCCTTGTATTATAAATATAATTTCAGTGTAGTTTCCAGTTCAATTCAATGATCATGCTAGAGTAATCAACAACCTCATTTGCCAGTACGAGGGTCCGTTTGGATCAAATAAATGATGGGAATGGAAAAGAATGGTAGAAAATGGAAAGGAGGAGAAAGGAAAATTTTTGACATTGTATGTTTGGTAGGCACTTGAATGAAAAATAATTTGATAGGAAAATTTATATTTGGTTGGGTTAAAATAGTGGTAAAGTAGGTAGGAAAATTGTGTCAAATGACTATATTACCATTAATAACAAAATATGTAAAATGAAATTTGAAAATACATGTATTTATTAAAGAGGACAAAAAAAAAAATGAACCCTAGCCATGAGTCACCCATGGCTTGCTCATAGTCAAAAGCATTATGTATAATTTGATATCTTTGACCATGGACACATAATGGATAACTCATAGTCATGCGAGTTTTTTTTCCAGGTCGTGTTTTTGAGTGTCCATGTTTAGGTTACAACTGGAGTGTCTCATCTCGCGATTTAAAATGTTCATATCTAGATTACAACTTGTCACAAGTCGAGATTTAAAATTTTCATATCTAGATCTTGATTTGAAGTGTCTAAGGTCACGACTTGAAGCTTGGTAATTGAAGATGAACTTGTAGCAGAGCAGCCTTTCGAACTCAAAGAAGATGAAGAAAGGAGAACATGGGAAGAAGTTAAATGTCACTCTTGGTAATTTTATAGCGATGGAAAATAGGTTCCCACTCTTTTTGGGGGGAAGAGGGCTTCCCATGGAATCATGGATGAAGGAAAATTCACTGCCACCGGAAACGCTTTCATGTGAAAATGACAAACCAAACATGTTTGAGCTATGGAAAATGGTGATTTTCTATTTCCTTATCAGATTTTCATTGATCCAAACAGACGCTAAGAGAATCTTATTGTTACAACATAGCTTAAGATAATTAAAGGTAAATAACTATTCTTTTTATTTAGCATTTCAAAAAGTAACAAAAAAAAAAAAAGGTTCATAACTTAGGTTTGCTACTGAGCTCAAAAGAGCTCAAATCATTCCTTAATAGCATTCACAGAAACACATCTGTTTTCAAAAAAGGGGGAAAACGACCCAACTTGGTTGGGTCAATTGGACTGTTTGGCGGAATAAACATTTCTAGAAACAAACTAACATCTCTATTCTTAATATAATATATAGTTGATTATTATTAAGCAAATTTAAAAATTAAATACCCTCTTTAAAAGCATTTATTTATACATATAATTAAGTTATATAAAAATTACCAAGTTAGACAAATTAATTTTTAAAAATGATAAATATAAATTTTTTTAAACAATACATTTAACTTCATTAATCTCTTAAAAAAAAATGGACTGAGGAGGTAATAGATAATCACTTCTTGCTAATAAATCCATGTTTGAGCAATTTTTTGCTTGGAAGGACCTAAGTTCGTTTTAAAGACATTGGTCCTCCAGGAATTATAATGAAATGATCAAAATGGCCATGCCACACTACCACTCACTCATCCTTTTCCTCACACTGCCTTCTCCTTGCCTGTCTTGCTCATGATTGACGGCAACGGCGACGACAAACTCCTCCTACGACTACAACGGCAGCCTCCTCCGACAAGACAAGGATGGTATGTCTCACGTTAATCCCATGGTCAAGCAATTAATTCGCAGGTCTCTGGGTTCGAGTATCCCTTTGTGAACCTTGCATCCATTCTGATTATCAGTATGTGTGAGGCTCATGGCTGCCATCAACATCAACCGTCTCTCGCGATTTCTGCGATAGTCTTTCATGGGTTGCCATCAACCAATTTGCAAAACTCTGTTTTTTCTTATACATTGTGATTTTTACCTCCAATTGTGTCTGTGATTTCTGTGGCTCCATGGTTTCAATTTCTTATACTTTAGATATTGGGACCTGGCTACTTGACCAGCTCCCTCTCCTCGCCCATTAAATTTGGACATTTAGATTCATGGTCCAGATTTATTTATTTTAATTATTAAATATCTGACAATTAAAAGATTAATTTTATTTTAAATTTTATATCATTAAAATAAGTTTTTCATAAAAATGAAAAAAATAAAAAAAGTTAGATCTAGACTATGAAATTATTTAGATAGTCTAGATCAAATAGTTGGAGAGTTCATCACTTTTGATTGGCATCTAAAACAGTTCCTAGATCTTAAGGATCTATGGTTTTGAGTTTTGATGTTTTGTTGGATTTCTAGAGGTATAGGTGTGGATGGCCAAAAGTTTCAAGGAAGATGAAAACTGAGTCTTTACTTTGCTTTTTTTCTTTTGGGCAAAGTATCATTTTTATCACGGAAATATACATGTTAGAGCAATGAGTATCCGGAAGTTTTTTTAGGACAAGATTCACCTCGGAAGTTTATAAAACGTAGCATTTTTACATAGAGCAATGGATTTTTAATGGACACACTACAAAAAAAAGGTTGCATTAGTAGCGGTTATTTTATATATTTGTACCGGTTATAACCGCTATAAATACATGTTGTAGCGGTTAGACAAACCACTGGAAAACTTACCGTGACAAACGATTTAGTAGCGGTCCAAAAGAACCGCGGCGCACATAGAATAACCGCTATTAAATTTGAAGCAGTTATACAATAACCGCTACACATTCTCGACATAACGGATGGAGGTACGGACATTTTGTAGCGGCCCATAACCGCTACTAATCTAGTCAAAAGTGACAGTGGAACGTGACATTTGCAGCGGTTATAAAACCGCTACTAATTAAAAATGTAATTCCCACCCAAAAAATATGAAATTTTCCCTCTAAACATTTGCAGCGGTTACATAACTGCTACTAAATGAAATAGTAATTCCCGCTCTTTTTTCGAAGGTGAAAAAAATTCCCTCCAAAATTTATTTGCAGTAGTTTTATCAACCGCTACTAATTTAAAAAGTTGTTCGCACCTTTTTTTTGTAGCGGTTAATTTAATGGAAAAAATAAAAAAGGGGACGTGTTAAAAAATTTATTAATAGTTGTAGTGCTTCTAGAACCGCTAATAACTGTTAATAAATTTTTTTTAAAAAACTAGCTAATTAAAAAAGGTTCCTAGTTAATAAATACATTAAGCTAAAGAAATTAAAAAAAATAAAATAACAACTTTTTAAATATAATTTGTATTATATTGAATAATAAAACTTACAACAAAAAATTAAAAAAAGTAAAGACAAATAAAAAGGATTGACGAAATTAAAAATCAAGAAAAAATAAAACAATAAATGAGACACATATTAAATGTACAATTGTTTTCATTTGAATGAAGCATATGTTATTCGAATGAAGGCTTCATCTTCAGCGTGTGCAATCTAGAGATGAACATAAGACACATTCATTGAGTTTTAAGTTCATTCGAATAAATAGTAAAGATTTTAAGCCTCATCTTGAAATTTCTTTCGAATAATTTGAAGATGAGACACTTCATTCGAATGAGAAAATCATTCATTCAAATGAGCTTCTAAATCAAGTATCAAGTCAATTTCAAATGACCGTAACTTCTTCGTTTCATCTTTAAATTTGATAAATGACCTATTATTGAAAAACACATTGAGTCTACTTTCAAATACAATAAGTTTGAAATCAATTCGATATGAGGATTAAGAGATATCATCAAAAAACTGAACACATTTTAGGAAAATATAGATTCCTGATATATGTTCAGTTTTTTAATTATATCTCTCAAACCATAAATCTTATAATTATGAAAATTATTTCATTTAAAAATAGACTTAAAGGACTTTCTATAGATACGTCATACATTAAATTTAGAGTTCAAAATAAAAAAGTTATAATATTTTAAATTTTAGATTTAAAACAGTTTAGAAAGCATACTTTCTAAACCGTAGCTTCTATAAATAGTTTAGAAAGGATGCTTTCTAAACCATTCATACAAAAATGGGTTTAGAAAGTTTAGATTCATTTGAATGAGTTTTAAACTCTTTCATAATTCTTAAAAAGGAAAGTTTGCATACACACCAAAATAGTTGTTATTACATAAAGCAACATACACACACACAACAAATTTATAAGACTTGAGAGCGTAATACAAGAGTTTTTGGACTACATTTTAAACAAAGAAACAATAGAACATATTGCTTGGATTAAAGTGAGGAAAAGAAGCAGAACTGCAGCAGTGGAAGAAGCTTTTTTCCAAGGAGTGCTCCAATAGTCACCCATAAAGATTGCTTTATACTTGTGCCAAGGGTTATTATAAAACTTATGTAACTCTTTATGTAAAGCAACATAGCTAGTCATACGTCCGTAACCTTTAATATTCATATGCAGATCGCTAAACATTGAAGCCACTCTTTGACCATCAAGATAACTCTCCATGATTCCCTTTTCAACAAGGATCTCAACATCTTTCTTAGATTGAATAAGAAAATCCAAGAGGGCCACACAATCTGTCACATAGAGCTCGGAAGGATAGTGACACTGCTTAAAAGCAACCACATTTCTCAACAAACTCTCGAACCAATTACTAACCCTAATTTTGGGTATTCTTAGAGCCCCTTCCTCAAACTCAACCTCAGTTAACATTTTTCCTTGTCAAGGTTGTAATTTGACTCCAGCCTCGTGTAGCTGACTCACACTATATGAACGCTTCAATGGTGCTTTGGCTCTAATTCTTAGTGGTGGATTACTTGGTAAGCAAAATGCCCTTAGTATATCACAGAGGTGTTTCACTTGGTTTGTAAAGGAAGACTTGTCAAACATTCTATCAACTGAGGCATAATATATGTTTCCTGAGAACCACTTGATGAAAGTACGGATGGTAAAATCAAGAAATGAAAGCGCATTTTTTAATCCAATGGGAAAAGCTTCGCGGAATAGGCCTTCAAGGACAAAAAATGGTAATTGATTTTCAATTAAAATCAAGTCTAGCATTATTTCGCCCATTGGCCATAGTGCTTTACTAACAAGAGGGTCACTTGGTTGATCTTCATGTTCAGCAAGAAACAACTCAATGATGAAACAAGCATCAATTAGAATCATGCTTACAAATTCGTCGCTTTCCATTGGTATGCTCTCTGAATAGCAATGTCGGATGCTGTCTTCTGAGTCTTTTAGGAATTTGGCATAATCATTCAATGATTTCTCTTGGTTCCTCTTCAGAAATTTATGGAGGTACCACAATTTTAATTGTTGCTTTGGTTTTAGCCTTTGGTTTTCACGGTGAAATGGGCCAATGGAAACCAAGGTAGGCGTGTAGGCTTCTTCATTCCCCTTTCGAATGCTTGGTGGTACTTTGTATATGCAACTTGATGCTGAGAGAGGCTCCATGGAGACTATAGTTTCTAACTCGGCTTTCAAGTTTAGCAATGAAGCACCCTCTTTCATCTCCAAACTCATCATCTTTTGATGTATCTGTAAATATCAGTGTTATAATGTAACTAGCTTACATAGATGTTCCAGAGCAAGAGGCTTAGTTCGACCACATCATTTTTAAATTGATCCAGAATAAAGAAATTCATAACAAGTTAAAAAAGGCTGCAAAGTGCATTATATTGTTCCTTGAAAATAACTTGTAGATTTGAGCTACAATTGTGGATAGAATTTTAGAACGGAAGCGAAAAGCAACACACGTATTTCAAATTTAGCACTTTTTTCCCTCAACATTCTCTGGGACAATTTTTGACGCAGCTGAAAATGAAAATATTTTATAAATAAAAAATATCTTCATTTCCTTCAATCATGATAATTAAAATTTTTATAACAATTGACATTTATTATTAAATAATCTTCTTCAACAACAACAAAGCACAAGAGAGTAAATCTAACCGTAAAAAATAATTAGGAAGAGATAACTAACCTGATGGCTTGATTGATACTTAGGAAAATAAAGAGAACGTATCTCTCTCTCTCTCTCACACACACACACACACACACACACACAAAAGGAGTCAAGTCAACCTCTAGTCTTCGCTACTTATAAAAGCCCTTTTTCTAGGAATTTTTAATTTGTTTTAGGACAGAACTTAGTCAAATTGTTTGTTTTCATTAGATCAAGATTTCCAATTACATCTGTTATTTTTATTATTATTAGTTGTTTTTTTTTGGTAAAAATTATTATTAGTTGTTAAGATAATTATATATGTGCACATCTAAATTTACCTATAAAATTACACTTGTAAATTTTTGTATTAGCTCTTATAGTTAGGATATTAAAGAAATTATAATATAACTCACTACAAGTACTACCTCTCTAGGTATTGCAGAGTAGCAAAACTGGCTTTGAGGTCTTAAAACTAGGTTAATCCTAAAATCCAATGCTTATAGACATCTTATGTTAGTCTCATCTAACAATGCGTAGTGATGGATATATATTAAAAGAAAAAGTTTAATCCTTTTTAATACTTAAACTAAACTTATGAATCTGATGGTGATCATGACAACAAAGTTATTAAATAAAATAAGGGGTAACACGATTTTAAAAGTACCATGTAAATATATAAGAAAAGAGATTGGAAAAAGTAAAGAGAGTGCTAACCTGATGGTTTGCTTGATGCTGTTGAGGGAATTATTGAAGAGAATATTTCCCTGACTTCGCTTGCAAACATGTCGTCTAAGTGCCTTGCAGCATCACACACACACACACACACACACACACACACACAGGAGTCAAGTCAACATCAAGTCTTTGTTGATTATGAAAGCCCCAAATTTCAATCTAATTTAGTCAACCTCAAGTCTTCGTTAATCATGAAGGCCCCCCTTCATGGAAATTTCGATTTGTTTGTGTCATTGGGACTGTAAATTACTGAAACAATTCAATATTACAGATTTTGCAATACATGACGCTTAACAATTGATGGTTATATAGGAGCAGAAGCTGAGTTGGTGTCAAATATTTACTCATAGAATATTTAACGCATCCTTATTCTACAGTCAAGTGCAGACTTTTCTCTATTAATAATTCATTCCAACACTTGAGGCAACTGATGTTAAGGTTTAACCAAAGGTCACCGTCCACATGAATTATAGGGATTAATTAAAGAAAGGTTTATAGGGATTAGTTAAGGTTTAAATTTTACATTAAAGAAAGGCACAAGAGAGGCATTAATTAAGCCTGCAACGCACTAAAACTACAAAGGGGAAAACATGTCGATGAGATATGGGAGGGGGGAGGGAAGGTTCATTGGGACTTGGCTTCCGCTGTTCATTTCTTTGCCCTCCCATAATAAGGACTAAACACGCGGCTCGGATTGGCCGACAATTAAGAAATATTTACCGGAGGCAATGATGTTTAAGTATCAGATGCTGGGGGAAATTGGTTAGAATCTCATCAGAGGTGGAAAAAATTTAGATTTTGACCGTTCAGATTTTATTTTTTATTTTTATGAGAAAAATTATTTTAATTGGTGTAAAATCTAAAATAAAATTAATTTTTTAATTATTATATTTTCAAATAATGGTTGTTTATAAAAAATTTACTAGTTTTATAAAAACAGTTATGGATGGTTCATATATAATATGTTGAGGGTGATAAACTCCGTATTCAGGTTTGCCGAGAGAGACAAAGTTGGGTAGACCAACAGATAAAAAAATTTACTTGTCAATACTCTTACCAATAGGAGCAGGTCTAATGGATCATATGTTTGGCGACTTACCTTTGAATCGGAGCACTCCCTAAAAAAAAAAGTTAATCCCAACTTGATTGTGTCTGTGGCAAGGTACAGAAAATCGGACCGGCGATTGAACCGGATAAGGTAGTGGGTTAAGGGTCACGGTGGGTCAGACCGGTGAGAAATAAAAAATTAAAAAATAAATCTCATCACAAATTGTACAATAAAACCATTCAAAATTAAAAATTTTAAAAACTAAATAGTAAATTCTATGAGTAAGAAATCAATAAAAGTAAAAAGTTAAATTTTATTACACATTGTTTATACTATCTAAAATTATTAGTAGGAAATAGATATTTTAATTGTTCTTATCCCCGCCCATAGCTTGAGATCTATTTTGTTCTGATTCTATCTTCCTCTATCATTGTTAATAATAAAATAGGAAGCAAACGATGGCTGCAAACGAGACTAATTATGAGGCTTCCAATTTCTCTCTCTCTCTCTCTCTCTCATGGTTAATAATAAAATAGGAAGCAAATGTGACGGCAAAGGAGAGTAACAATGAGGCTTCCAAATATCAAATCAACACTGAAATTGCATTTAATACCCCTACCCTTCAAAGTAATCCATGTGAACTCTGTGCCTCCACCACTGCATCAGAAAAGCAAACGTCAACTCACAAATCAGTACTTTTAACTTGGTTACTTATCTTCCTGCCCCCTTCTATTCTTTTTTTATAAACTATCCGGTATCTTGGGGTATCCTGGGTTTATTGTCCGCCCCAGACTAATCCGGACCCCCGCGAGGAGATCTTATGGTGGTAGCGAGGTACCGATGGGACAACCTCTTTGAGGTTGCGTTAATTATCGCGGCTGTCACTCCCCAGGGTTCGAACCCTCGCCCTGAGGAATGCTGGTAGTAGCCCTTGCCAACTCTACCAAGCGCCCATTGGTCTGCTCCCTTCTATTCTGCGAGCATGCCCATCGTTTAGTCTTCAAACCCACCCACCAAAAAAACCCTTCTCGTTCCCTCTTTAGAGTTTACATCCTTCCCTGGTCATGAGCATCGACGCCAAAATAATGGAGAACGACACCGACGCTTGCTCAACTGAATCAGCATCGTCTTAGACGGAGGAGACCAGCTTGAAACAGAGGTAGACTTTGCTCTTAAAATTTGAGTTATTTTAGTCGATGTTGGACCGTGAAGAAATCTCAGAGCTTTGTACAGGGAACGAGAAGCAGGAGCTGGAGCATGGTGGCAGAACGAGTGTAGAGGTGGGGAGGTGACATGCGGGAAAGCGTTGCTCGTCAGATCGTTCGACCGTCCACCCGCTTCTCTACGTAACTTGGTCGACCCCAACTCGGCGAGTCGACCGGGTTATGATGAGTTGGACCGATTCGTCATGACCCGGGTTCAACATCCAACTCGAACCGGACTGCAGGCTGAGTCGCCGATTTCCAGCTTGACTCGGCCGGTTCGGTCCGAGTTCGCGAAGCATGGTCTGTGGCCCCACGTGGAGAGGCCATGCACCGCCTATTGCCACGTGTCACATTATTACTCATCCCATCCACGCGCTATTCTCCCCTACTTTCTCTTTTCACTTGGCATTCCCATGTTATAAAATCAATATTAAGATTCCATGTTAGCATTAATTAATTCTTGCTTCTTTCTTCTCACCTTCATCAATTATATTTCTCCTTGTTCTCTCCTTAAGAAATCAAAATGCTTTTCCATTTTATAACGCGCAAAACTCTGATTATTACGTACCAGTCGTATGGCTTGGTGCGCAACCTCACTTCAGTACAAAAAAACTCAAAAGCATCATACTCTAATGCTTACTTCTTATATATAGAGGAATTGAATTGGGTATGCAATTAAGCGGGAAAGTGCCAAAACTGCTAAAAGAACCATCAGGTGCGCATAGTGCCTCAGCGGATGTTTGGGAGATCAACGTTTGAAGTTGCCATGTGGCTGCCCATAGCAGTGGTCGATCATGGCTCTCTCTCTCTCTCTCTCTCTCTTCCTTAGCTTCCATGTATATGCATCATCCATCCATCCATCACAACAACATTAATTAATAATCTCATAAACGTTGTTGAAATCAACCACCCTCGCATCTCGCAAATCCCTTCTTCTGCTTCCTTTAGTAATTTTTTAATTTGTTGATCTCACAAGCCCCTCCTTCACACACCTCCCTCTCGCATCTCAAAAAGCCCCCTCACGCATCTCACAATCAAGGGAGTGGTTGATGATCAATCAAAGAAGAAGAAGAAGAAGAAGGCTTTTACGATGCGCAGGATCTGCACTCCCTGGCTGTTGTCCAGTTCAACGGCGGTGGCGGCAGCAAGAATGCCAAGGACCTCCGAGCCGGCGTGGCTGTCTCTATGCACGAGCTGCCTTCCTGGCCCACATCGACCCTCTGTGTGAACTCCGTCACTGCTCGCAAGATGGATATGGGGCTCTGGGAAACATCACAGAGGGACAACGATTTCTCGTCCAAGCCAACGAGCGAGAGCTCACTATCGTACGGTGTTTGCTTTTTAAAATTTTTAAGGGATAGTTCTGAAATTCTGAAATCATAAATGACTGACTGCTATTTATCAAATTTCCATGATTAAATTTTGCTTGCTGTTTTAGTTTTCTGTTGGCATGTGGTGAGCTGTCTAACGATGATTGTCCTTGCAAGAGAGAAGCTGGAATGAAGTTTGAAGGCAGCTTTATGACTTCGGTATGCGTAGCAATAGTACTGCCACTTTCAAATGCATGATTGTTCCTTGATGCCAATTGATGATCTTTAAATTGATTCCACTTAAT
>JANTPZ010141715.1:0-19884 GCA_025593235.1 Vachellia pachyceras | reverse complement strand
GTGAATCGGAAAACCCATTTTTAGAATCGTGAATCGAAACGTATCGTGAATCGTAAGATTCATGATCATTTGATAAAGATGACATAAATATATTTTTTCACATAAGAGACATCAAATAAAAATTTCTATTTCATAAATTCATAAAAAATTATGAGTTATTATGCCCCCACCATCAAAATAACAACCACAAAAGAACCACTAACAGCATATAAAAGTAAAATAGGGTGGAGAGAAACAAACTTATAAAAAAAGAGTTATAAAATTTACTGCATGGACCATATGGGTGAAACTTTGAAAGGAATAGAATAATAGATCTGATTGTGCAGAAACGAGGTGGGAGCAAAGCAAAAAACCAACTCTCACATACAATAGGAAACTTGAAGTTTCGATGGGCATTAGCTGGATATAGATTGCACAGTAGTAGGAAGGGTTTTTTTTTACGGCAAAAATATTAATTTCTTTCAGGAAGAAGTAGGAATAAAAGGCTATTATTGTGGCAATTTCCCTCCCACATCATGGAAGGAAGAGGCCCGCTTCATCTTGCATCACCGAAATAGCATTCGTCACACGATTCTTAAGTGAAAGATTCCAATGGGGGAAAGATTCACTATGGAAGTCAAATCTTTCAGCTCAATATCTGGATCGAATCGTAAGATTCGAATCGTGAATCGTGAATCTTAAGATACAACATGCGATTCGGTGAGAAAAAGATTCATCATGGGAGTCGAATCTTTTCCCTCAATATCTAAATCGAATCGTGAGATTTGAATCGTGAATCGTAAGATTCTGACTACCATGGTCTCAAGTTCACCTACCAACGAAACAAGTGATTGGCTTTTCTATAGAGCTGATAATTTGTAAACTAGGGTGTGTCTTTTTCTCTCTATTTGGAGAGAAACAAAGTAATATTTAAACTTAAAATCTATAACAAAAAACTGAATATTTTCGCTACAGCCATGGATAATCTGTAAATTGTGATCTGCAGTAAAACCTGATCTATTAAATAAAATGCTTCGGTTCTTTTCTCTTATTTTTTTGGGTGCGCTTAAATTGTTAATTGTCAATCTTTATCAACCTTGTATCAAGAATGGGACTTTTTGTTGTTACAAAGAGACTTGACTGTGGATTTCTTAGGTTAGCTAGTGAAACCTCATATATGCTTCGTGAATTTTGGAAACGCTGCTGAAAAGGGGGAGGGGAGCTGTACTTTGTATGCATGGGGTTAGGAAGGTCATTTCAATTCATAAGAGTGTTTAGAACTCATTTTATTTGGGCATCTGTAGTCAATTCGTATCATATATTTTTTTGTTTCAGTAAATCATAACTGGATCTGTGGCCCTTTCATATTCTTTTTTGAAGAGATTCAACCTATATGTGGATTTATACAAAATAAACAAATCTCCACTATTTAAATTCCTGCTATAAATATGGAAAGATTGTATAATATACGTAATTATGCATGCATCATAATGAGGTCATATAGAGCCTTGTGCGATGGCTGAACTTGATAAAAAGCTCAGCTATCTGTCATAGAAGTCAGCTGAACTTCTGTACGAGGATCTTCTAGATTTTGATAGTCAACAAATTTAGATGTCTGACTTGAATTCACATAACGTGTGACATTTTACTTCAATTTACTGTTCTGCATCTTTGAAGGTCTTGTTTTTCTAGCTGGAAGCAGTTTGAGTGGGTAAAATATGAGATTTTAAGCTTCCAGTGCTGTACAGGGTTGTGTTTTTCATGTCTAACTCTTGTATTATTGGTCATTCACAGCATGCAGTCAGCAGGAGTGACTATGACAATGTAATTGGAGCCTTGCCATATCTGAAAGTAAACAGACAGGCCAAATAGAGGCTATGTTTTCTATTCCTTGTCAAAGCCTGTGTGGCTTCTTCTGCGTTGCTTCTTGGCATCCCCAATCCACTGGGAATTTCTTGCACTTTACGTGAAGAGGATTAGCTTGCTGTCTTATTTTTCAAATGAAGTCTGGTAGTTTGACGATTTTAGTACATCCCTGTACCATAAATCTGTTGTTATTTGTATTCAATTATATATCATTGCATCTTCCACTCTACTATTGCTTGAGCCGGCTGCACCCTGTATGCTTTATAATTTACTCTGGCCACCGGACTCTTGTTAGCGGTGGAACCAGAGTTCATAAGAGTTTATGTTATAATCTTAAATTTCAAGCATCTTAAAGTATATGTAAAACAATAAAGCGCAATCTCTAATACAGATTGATTCTTACCATAGAAAATCACATGTAAAACCACCATTTCTTGATCCTTTCCATATTATCCCAGCTTCTTCACCCCATTTATTTGGTAGCGTAGTGTCCCACAAATCTTTTAGCTTTGTTGTGAGATATGTTCATTTACAAAATCCACTAGAGATTGATTCATGGTACACCACATATCCCATAAGAACCATCCATTGTCAGTTTGCGGCCATTCCCTCTCAATTTAAACTAGATCTTATTGTTAAGATCGGAGGCAGAACTTTACAAAATATGGCCAAATTTTGTTTATCACTTGCTATGCATGTGGGTCCACTAAAAATCCGTGGCTGCATTCTTTCTTCCATCTGTAACAGCTATGCAATTCAAAATTAAATACCTATCAAAAAAACAAAAATCAGCTAAAATCTAATCACTCTGTAAGCCTTATTCCATCTTTACCGTGCAAAATAATTCTATTTAACCTCTAGAAGTGTCTGTTTGAAAAACTTCTAAAAGCACTTAAAACCCATTTTTCATAGAATTTTGACTTTAAATTCATTATTTTTTTCTCACATTTCTTCATATTAGGGCATGGATTATGAGTATCATAACTTAGTCAGAAGATATAACTTCTTTTACCGGGTGTAACCTAATCTTTTTTTGATACAAACGGAAATAAAAAAGAAAAGACAAACAAAACAAAAAAAAGGTGAATTAAGTGACACCCGCTATCTTCAGAAAAGCAACCGTAGAGGGTATATTAAGGATGTGATGTCTAAGAGCACTTCCAAGTGCATTCTTTGACATACAATCAACAACTTCATTTGCATTTCTTTCGATAATTTCCAAACTAACATCCCAGTTCCGCTTGAGCATAATTTTTATCTCGCTAATCAAGCTCCGTTCCTCGTAAAGATCCGATACTTCATTTTGGAGGAAGCCGATAGTTTCCGTCGAGTCCGAGGTCAGTGTGATCTTCTTTACCCTTTTATCCTATACTCTTTTAAACCTCATTAAGCATCTTCATAATTCTACAGTAAGCCAATCCACATGAAAGTTATTTACATATAGTTTAGATTAGGTTACAAGCATGCACACATCACAACCTAAACTAAACGATACGTAAATAACTTTCATTTTAAAGATTTTTGCACATAATTAAAGATTTGTACACAACTCAGAAAAATGTTACACTAGATACACTCGACTAATAAACTTATGACATATGTACCTTTAATTTGTTTTTCTAATTTGATATATCATATATTACTAATCAAATTTTTAATATATAAACTTAGTTAAAGTGTTGGTTTTGATTCCAAAGATAATATTTTAAAGGAAATTTACTGTATGGTCCCACATAGCACACATATTTATCAAATGGTCCCAAACTTTACAATATTTAACCAGAGATCCCAAGGCACCATTGTGTAATTAATTTGGGAAATGAAAAGACCACTTTGCCCTTGTTGAATTAAAAGGGAAAACTGCTGATTTTTCTCTCTTCACTCATCATTTGCGTGGGAAGACAGGATGGAGAATAGGAAGTGACCGGAGTGAGGAGCCATAACTGTGTTCCACCTTGTTCTTCCACGGATTTGTGCTTCCACCTTGTTCTTACACCTAGTTTCTGTGCGAGTTTGCCCTAAATGGTGGAGAAGTTGTGCTGTGCGATTGTGCCTTGTATATGTGGTTTGAGGAAAGGTTTAGCTGGGTTTAACTATTTGCTGTTAATTTATTGTTCTCAACTTTGAAGGGGAATCTAGAAATATGCAATGTGTAGTATATGTTAATGGTTGAAAGGTATGTGGATAGGTTTTAAATGGTGTGGTATGAAATAGGATGTTGTGTGCTCTGTTTTTGTGTTATGTATGGTGTGTGTCTGAAAAAAAATGGTGTTTTAATGAAGATGGAGGTGAAAATGGAGGTGTGTGAAGAGTTGGGACGGAATGGTAAAATGTAGCAGATGAGGTTATCAATAGAGGGCGCGACAGTTGTCAATATAGCTGCCTAGGTTGTCAATGACAACTATATGACTACTGGGTTGGTTTTATTGTAGATTGATAGTTGGTCAGTTTTAGTAGAGGGTGGGTCTGAGTGTGCACGTATTAGTGTGATTATCTCTTGGATTTCTTTATAGTTATGGTGCTTGAAGGGTGACCTAGTGGAATGTAAAGTATGAAGTGTGGATATTGGTGAGATGTGTTTGGGAAAGGGTAGCATGTGTGCTCTATTTTTGTGTTGTTCATACTCTATTTCTGATTAAGACTGATGATAGAATGCAGACAAAGGTGAAGATGCAGTGGTGAGAAGGGCTGGTGGCCGAAGGTGAGAAGGAGTTGTTAATGCAGGCAGTGACGGTTGTTAATATAGCTGGTAAGATTGTCAATAACAACTGAATGTCCTAAGCAGCTAAAGTTGTTAATGTATGGGGTGAAGTTGTTAATGGCAAGCGGATGGTGCATGTGGTAGTTCGTAATGGCAAGCTCGTCTACAAAAAATCCAGTATGCTTTGTTCATACAGGAGGAAAATTTGTGCGAAATGAAGCGGTTGGTTTAACGTATGTTGGGGGAATTGTTTGATCAAGAATTATAAAAGAAGTTTTAAGTTATGAAGAGTTGAAAACAATGGTAGCATCAATTATTGGAAAACATAGCAACAATATTGTGATGAAGTTCACCTTGACATTTAATACAAGCACATTCGTGGACCTTGTAGATGATGAAGGAGTTGAACATTTAATTAAATTGAATGGAGAAAGTGGGCATGTATATGTAGAAGATAATGTAGATGAATCCACAACTAGAGTAAGAGAGGATCCACAGCAGAAGCTATTGTAAGTTGAATTTCGTTTAGGAAATTGTACTATGAAGTTGTAGGACAAATTCATAATCAGTAACATAGTGTATTTGTGATTCTGCTGCAGGTTGGATAACTTGTCAGAAGGCTGGGAAGTGATTTCAGTGACGAGAGGCAATCAAGATTCACAAGATTCTCATTCATTGGACTGTGATGTCCAAATGGTGCCGATAAGGAGGATTGAAATGAACTCTAAAAATAGAAGGATCTTATATTTGGGGAGGGACAAATGTTTGCCAATGCCGTTGCTATTCGTGAAACGTTATACAAGTACAGCATTGCCCACAATTTTCCATACAAGTATGTTAAGAACAATAGGCAAAAGATCATTGTTAAGTGCAAGGTTGAAGGATGTACATGGTACTTAGGTGTGTACTCCATGGGAGAGCGGCAAGATACTGAATTTTTTACTATACGAAAAATGACAAGTGAGCACCATCATGGTGCTCAAGATAACCTCGTTGTTGCACATGCGAAAGTGTCAAGTTTGACATCGTCAATCATGGTTGAAAGTTTGAGGAAGAACATTGATAAGAGCTAAAAAGACATTATTAGAGACATGTATAGAGTATATGGCGTACGCCTTAACTATTTACAAGCGTACAAGGCAAAGCAACTAGCGTTGAGGCAAATACATGGCAATGTAGACGATTCATACACAGCTATTCCTTGGATTTGTGATAGGTTAGTAGAGAATGATCCAGAAATGGTTGCATGATGTGAATTCTCATGCAGTAACAGATTTGAAAGGGTTTTCATTTCGTATGGGTGCTCGATCAGGGGCTTCTTACAAGGGTGTTGTGCCATATTGTATATAGATGGATGTTATTTAAGTGGTCCTTATAAGGGAACAATGGTTTCTGCTAACGCATATGATGCAGATGATCAACTATTTCCATTGGCATATGCTATAGTAAATGGGGAAACACATGATGAATGGTGTTGGTTTCTTGGGATTTTGAAGGAAATAATTGGCACAAGGGAGATCACTATTGTGTTTGATAGGAATCCTGGCATAATTAGTTCGGTAAGAGAAGTATTTGGAGGTGAGCGTCATTCCTTTTGTTATAGGCATGTGAAGGAGAACTTTAGTGCCGAGTATGTGAAGCTCAATAAAGGTGTTGTACGCACAAGCAGGAATAGGAAGGAGACTGTGTTAAAGATGCTTGGCGTAATTGCGTACGCAAGGCATGAACATGAATACAATGTTGAATTAGGAAGACTTAAATCATTCTCTCTTCCACTAGGGCAGTGGGTTGAGACTCAAGGAGATGTAGAAAGATGAGCTCAATCAAAATTTCAGCATAGAAGATGGGATAAGATCACTACGAATGTTGCCGAGTCATTCAATGCTTGGGTGGTGAAAGAGAGAAAGCATAATGTTGATGTTTTCATTCAAGAGCATAGGGAAAAGTTAGCTAAGAAGCTAGTAGCATGCAAAGATGCAATGAAGCATTGGAAAAATGGTTTGGGGCCAAACATTGAGTCAAAGTTGATGGAAGAAGTTAGACATGCTGAAAATATAGATGCAATTCATTATGGAGACGGTCAGTTTTCTATTCGAACTGTTGCTAACAACCAAGTCATTGATTTAAGAGTTGATCTAGGGTCAAAAAAATGCACGTGCTTGGCATGGAAAATAAGCGGGCTCCCTTGTGCGCATGCATGTGCATCAATCAAGTGCATTCATGCGTCTGTGTACTCATATGTCAAGGAATGCTATAAGCTGGCTGCCCATGAGAAGATTTATGCGACACTCATGATACCTGTGCCGACGCATGACATGCTATGGGCAGAGGAACTCACGGTGACATAGATGATGACACAAACATTGCTACGTCCACCGATTACTCAAAGGCCATCGGGCAGGCCCAAACGAGCAAGGATTGAATCTCAATTTCGAGACAAACGGGATTATCATTGTGGAAGGTGCAATGAGGCTGGTCATAATGCTAGGACTTGTAAAAATTCCAACCCAAGTTGAGTAATGTTCATAGTACGTAGTTGGCCATTTTTTTGTTAACATTTGCTAGCCACATAATATTTTTGCTGTTGGCGTAGCAAAATGTAAGTAATGTAATGTAAATGCAATATGAATGGTAAATGAAGGTTGGATACATTTGATACTCATATGGTCTCATATCCAACCATTATTTGTCCAAGTTAGAATGTCTATGTAAATGATGTTTTCACTTGTATACACCAACCTATGTAAAAATGGTATATGAAGTTATCATATTATGCTTGGTTCATTATCATTATTTTCACTGGTATGCACATGGTGTTGTCATTAGCAGGACATGGTGTTGTCATTAGCAAGGTATGATGTTGTCAACAACAGCGCAAGGTGTTGTCATTACCAGGACATGGTGTTATCATTAGCAGGGCATGGTGTTGTCATTATCAGGGTATGGTGTTGTCAACAACAGCGCAAGGTGTTGTCATTAGCAGGGCATGGTGTTGTCATTAGTAGGGCATGATGTTGTCATTGGTGTTGTCAATATCAGGGCATGGTGTTGTGATTGGTGATGCATTCTATCTCATTTTTCAGTCTTATGGTACCCCTCCAGTATAGACATGACCTTTTCCTTATGTATGTTCTTTGGGTTAGTGACTAGCCACCATAAAACACCAATCTTCAATTGGTGAAGCTCGTGGTCGGAATAATGTGGCATTGTGTAGCCATCATCTCCCTCAGTACCGTCCCACATTTGTAGCCATGATAGCACATGCACACCATAAGAATCGCTGCAAGTTATAATCATACTCAACAATAAGCACAAATGGATGTAATGGCAGGAAATTAAGGAATAACAAGTGACTTACGTATCACGTTGAATGTGAACTTTTGCCCAAATCACATCGTCATCAACATTGTCCACATTGTTTAATAATTCAGTCTTCACCTGCCGAATAATCTTGTAGAAGCAATTTCTCTAAATACAAGCAAGTGCAGTCACACAGTTGAAGTTCACAACTCAAAATACAAGCTCAAGCAGCAAGCAACTTAGTTCAGAAGGGAATTTTATCACCAAATCAGTCAAACCAAGATGCATGTCAGAAATTCATAAAGTGCATGTTGCCCAAGTCAGCCATACAGTGCTAAAAAATGTTGAAACTTGCCAGCAACATATAATCACAGTTTAGAATTAGAACTCATGCTCAAACCAACAAAAAACTAACTGAATGCACCAAATAAGTTGGCCAGATACATCAGCAATGCAAACTCAATACTAGTGATAAAGAAACAACTCCATAAAAGGAAATGAGTTCACAAATGCCAATTCGATTAATTTCTGGGAAAGTTCAGGTTTGTAGTTCCGGCAAGCTGGTTTAATTCAGATGAAAAATTGACAAGAGTCCAGTTGAATTGAAATAGTGAATCCATCACCAAAGCTTAGCCACAAGCACCAGATTTAAACCCCACGGATGTCGCAAATGAACCAGAGTTTAAAGATTATGTTTAACTAGACCAAAAGCCAGTTAAATGCACTAGCTAAACTGACTACATGCACCCAAAAGCAAACCCTCACCCCAAAACAGTATTGACAGAGCAAAAAGAAGCAGTAGAGCTTTGTTCCATATTTTTTAGCAAAGCTTTTTCTATGCCCATCATAGTCTATGTCAAGCAAAAGACAAAATATATAGTTTAGCAATCCTACGCTTCGGATCCATGACCACAACATTATGCAGTTTAAGAAATATACCGCTCCATATGCCATCCTAAGCTTCGGAACCATGCCGCCTTTTCCTTTGGTCTTCTTCTTTGTGTTCTCTTTCTTTGTCTCTTTGTGTCTGCTGCTGTATGTCCTCCTATAGTAGGTGAGATTGTCCACCAGCGAGTCCAATGCATAAAATCTCATTGTTTTGGTATGCAAGACATAACAGAACCAATGGTCATTAAACACAGCTGGTCCGAAAATGAAATCACACTCCCCAATGTTGTATCCAACATATTGCGGGAGGATTTGTGCTTCATTTTACTCCACACTCCATCTAATAGGATTGTCCAGTATCTTGCTCATGAAATGTGCTGTGAATATGTGACGGCTAACTCTTCCATGCTTCTCTGCTTCCTCTGCAACTAATGTCTTGGCCACCATCGACATGACCTAGGTCAAGTAGAGAAAACTACTCAGGACATGAACATATGAAACAAACTCTACATTTCGACCAATTCAGGACCTCCATACCGTATTGTTTATCCAGCCTTTACGGCGGAGACAATACAGCTCCCTCTTATGGATGAAATAGCCATGCATTTCCACGAACACCCTAATTGATGATAAGAACAATGGTTATTTGGCAATTTCATAATACAATATAAAATTTTATAACACTACAGAAGTTCATAACTTACTCTTCACCTTCATCGTTGCCCTGTGGCCTCGCTGCTGTGCACAGTTGAAACAAAGTTTCCTGCTCATCATGTACATGCTTCCCTTTGGCCTTATGCTTAAGTTGGATCCAAGGGGACTTTACAACCCAACTAGGAGTAAGTGTCCTTGTGACCTTTTAAGGTACTCACCCCTGGTCCTCTTTTCCCTCATCTTCCTTTGCTGGTGCATCAGGATGTACATGCTTAGCACCAACTCCCTCGTCTTCTTCATGTGCTTCAACATCAGAATATGCATCCTCCAAACCAGCTCCCACCTGATCTGCATCAGCATCTTCATGTTCTGCACCTTTCTCTTTCTCTTTAGCAACGTCCTCCTCCGAACCTTCATCATCTTCTTTTGCCATGTCCTCATCTTCCACCTCATCCTCTTTGAGCAACCGATTTTGAAGGGCAAGCAACTCCTCCCCCACAAACCTCATTATCCGGGAATATGTCCTTTGTAATTCCTGAAAAATTGAATAACAAATATCAGCTATCCAAATGCTTCTACGGATGTTAAAGTCAAAATTGAGACGAATACCGAATGAGTAAGCTGTGTTTTCTGGATTAAAGGTTGGATGTGACTGCCCTCCAGCACCAGATTTGAAAATGTGCAGCAAGTCGTGCTTGCTGTCCTTCTCCAATGTCACTCTACGCTTCACACGCTCATCATTCCAGAATGATATTGCCTCAGAATCTGCCTTGGCTGCCAATTTGCCCAAGGAGAAATGTTGTAGACAAAAAATCTGCATCAAAATTCAAAGAGAGTCTAATTAGGTTTACAATGATGCTGTAACTTCAATAAAACTAACATAAAGACATCTAACTTACCATCAAATAGTATAGGCAACCACCTATTGTCTTTCTTCCCTTACTCCTCCCTTTAAGCAAGTTTTTTTTTTAAATCAGCAATGGATTCTCATAAGTCACTCAATATGAAGGAGCACCAATCGTAACCCCTTATCCCTCCCATCGTTGCCGTCATCAACTTCAAGACACAATCGCTTACGATGATGCTTGAAGCTGGACTCAATAGGGTGCCTAATGCAAAAACAACAAATAGGAACTCAAAGTCCTCATTCGCAGGCCCTTTCAACCAATCTGCAATCTTTTGGTAGGCCACCCCTTTGTACACATTCTTTAGATCCTGAAAGGTAGGATCTTTATCATCACAATTGGTCTTTATCCTCTCCCTACCTAGAGGTAAACCCATTATTTCTCGCACATCTACAGGTGCAATGCCTCGATTTCTCCCTCTAATTCTAAATTGCATGGTGGGAGGGTAATAACAACGCATAAACTTTGCACACAAATCACGGTTGATTTGTGTGCAACATATGTCAACCAATTTATCAAAACCGATGTTCGTTAACCTTTCCATCAAATCAGGTTGTGTCTTAATGCAATTGCACACGCTCATAAATTGTTTTGGTGCACATCTTGTATGGAAAGGCACATGTACTTCCTTCCTGATTGAGGTCCTCTTGCCTCATTAGCCTTCTTGCTATATTGGGATCTCTCCTTATCAGTCAACATATACCATGCTGTCCTCACCTCTAAATTGACCTCCTTAAATGACTTCCATCCCACATCTTCATTCTGTTTCTTCTTACCCTTCCCCTTATTCTTGTCTTCCTTCTTCTTGATGAAATATTCCTCAGTGAACATGGCATAATCGGAGAAGTTGGCTGACCACTGTCCACTTTTTACATTTTTTCTGCCCTCTTCGCTTACTTTTACGACCTTCCTCTTTTTTATCTTCTTAACCTGACATACAGGACAATACATGGTCACAACACATGAAAATTATCACAGCAACTGAAAACTTTATTAACATGGAATTAAATTTTCTAAAGTGGTACATGGAGTTCTTTTTATTAAATAAGCAGCAGCCCTAATAGCTTCCCCCAAAAAAATGAATTGGTAAGGTGCAATGAAACATAATTTCCGTACAAACATAAAGTAAGTGCCTATGTTTCCATTCAACCACTAATTGAAACCCACAAAGTTCAATACCTTCATATATTTCACTAATTCTGATTTGTTATTCATCTAATAATTCAAACCCACAAAGTTCAATACCTCTGTATCTTTCACTAATTCTGATTTGTTATTCATCTAAAAATTGAAACCCACAAATTGAATCTGTGCAGCACCAAAGCAACAACATGGACTTGTGCAATCCAGAAAAGATTGCAGAAAACATAGGGCAATCTAGAAAAGAGTAGGATATGTGCAAACAAGGTCAATCTATCACAAGGCTCATCTGAGTCATACCCACACAATAAAACAAGTTAGCAAGTGAAATTCAGAATTCCAGGTGACTATTATGCTCCATCTGTCACGAGACTCATATGAAAGTCATCTTGCTCAATGTTTAAACCCTTATTCACAATGTGATATACATGTCCTGAGCACACATTCTAAACCAACAAAGAATCCTAATTCAACGACCATTCAGTAATGAGAAGCCTAAATCAGTGAGCATTCAGCAAGCATTCACCGAGGGTACAGAGGAAAGTAACATTACCTCTAACCACTATGAGCAATGGTGAGAACGGAGAAGATGAGGATTTGGGGTTCACCTTTGTCAGTGCTAACAATTGCGGAGATGAGCAAGTGCCAAGTTTCTCCACTTGTGCTATGTAAGAACTGAGCACGACCAATACAAATCACAGTGATCGATCGGCGATAAGGCTGAAAACTCGGTCAGAAATCACAATGAGGGAGACACGGTCAGAAATCGAGAGGGGAAGAGATGAGAACTCATACCTATAGAGATGCAGAAGGCGTCGACGAGAAATCGCAGAGTACTAAACGGCTGAAAACTCGTTGGTCTCAATCACGAACATGGTCCATTCTTCGCCTTCTTCAGTCGCTAGGGCGAGAGGGTGAACGAGTTTATGGGGTCGACGACGAACTAGAGGCGCCTTCTTCGCCTTCTTCAGTCTCTAGGGCAGGAGGGAGACAGAGTAATGCAATTGAAAATAGAAAGGGGAAAAAAGCCTTGGACAAATTATTGGAACGAGGGCAGAATTGTCTTTTCGCTTCTAAAATTAATTTCCTACTGGCACTTTGGGACTGATGGTTAAATATTGTAAAATCTAAAATCATTTGATAAATATCTGTGCTATGTGAGACCATACAGTAAATTTCTCAATATTTAAGGTCGAATCAAGACTTTTAAACTAAGGGTGAAAGAGTCCTACTCCTACAGAGATTCAAGCACATATTTCTTAAAGTCCAATTTGCGTGCGGTACCTCATCTGAACACGACATGTTTAATGAAAATACACAGAAATTAAGGTGCAGAACAGTTGTTTGATTTGACAACGAGCTCACAAACGCACGTATGTTCTGGTCAATACTCATTAATTACCATATGAATTGCCGAGTTAATAGGTGGGTGAGATAACGATATAATGTACTCCTTTGCTTAGCGGGAACAGAAGAAATTTATTGTTTTTATTTATAATTTATAAATCATTTTATTAAATTTTTCATATTAATATACAATTTTATATTACGTTAACATTATCACAAATATATAGAGGTTGTTTGAGAATTCCGTTGGGAGAAATGAGTTTACAGATTCTGAGGTATTTTGCGGATTTTAAGATAGTTTTATGGATTTCAAGATGGTTTTTACAGATTTCAAGATGGTTTTGTCTTGACTTACATGTACCGTTGGAAAAATAATGTTCCCAAACAAGCACATAATGTAGTTAAATAAAGATATAGTTGAAAAGATGTTAAATTTCAAAAGAAAGTGATATATAAATAGAATTACAAGAGTACTAACTAGTTAGTCTCATAAGCACAATGGTTTTGTGTTTTTAAAATCACCTCCTCCAGTCTTATATTTATAAATAACATTCTCTTTTATAATATTGATCCTTTATATGACAATAGTTTGTTTTTATCTAAAAATTTAATGCATTCTTTCATACTTAGTCCAAATTAATTATATATATATATATCTTGCATCATTTTATCGTTCATTTTCTTACACACACATATCATATTCATACATACGGTTGAAAAGAAATTACATGTCTTGTGTATTTATTAATTTTGACTAATTGTAAATACCGTTTCATTCTACGTGTATTGGATAGATGTTACTTGCAAAAACAATGGAATCAACGTTGATTATTGGGTAGCTTCGCTTTATTATGATTAAAAGGCTTGAAATTAAATACTCCATATACACAGCAGAGTGATATATAAGTAATCCCCCTTGGAGAATGGCACACTCAAATCTTTATCTGCAGAGAAAATGGATTAATTAATAAATTAAATATGGATTCCGCGATTGGATCCAATTCTTGAAAATCTCAAAGTCAATTAAAATGACTCCGAAATTGTTCACTATCCTAAAGCCCTGTAAGTGTACGCGCGTAGTGGTATATTATCTGTTCATAAATAAAAATATAGTCTTCCTGTCTCAGGAATTTTAAACATATATAGTGGTATTAATAAAACATTCTTTTTGCAGTTGATGACATATATCAGTCATGAACAACTGAGATTTTAATCTGGAATGAATAATATTTTAAAGTCACACACAGCACAACTTTTTAAAGTCCTGAGTCCTGATGATAATAGACCCATTTGGGAACGCGGTGGATGGGTGCTTTTACCATTCATGAGGTAAATATGTGAAGAAGATTATCTCATTTTACAGAAAAATACTGTTGAACGTACGTTTAACTTTTTTAAACGTGGCTCCAAACAGGCAAATACGTAAGCATGGGTATCACTTTTCTAACCCCTTTTACAAGTCACTTTTCACGTTAATAAAAAAAAACCTTAAACCTCATTAGTCATGCCTTCAAATTAAATAACTTTTCAACTTTATCAATATTTATTATCTACTATATATATCACATAAAAATAAAGTCAAAACATAGTAAATAATAGTACAATGATGTGTCTGTATTAAAAATTTAATGACGTGGTTTAATAATTCAATCAAATAAAACCTTCTCTATGATGTAAGTAAGAGTATCTATTTCATATGCAACTTGCACATATTTGTTTAGATTGAAAATTAAATAATCTTGTTAAATCTGACACTTTGTTTTCTGAATCAAAGTCATTAACGCTTCACTGACTCAAATGGGGTGGTGATAAGATTATTAATTAATTATTATGCTGTACTTACATCGCTAATCCAATCACTATAATCCATATTCCTTGGGGACAAAAAAAATTAGGGTTTCGAACGTAAATGTGTTGCGGAATATATCATTCATTATTATTTGAGATTTGTGCCTTAGAAGCATCTAAACCTGTCTCATCAAGCAATTCATATTATAATTATAAACTAATCCTTGGTCGTCTCAGTTTTCCAATGCTCAAGGAGGAATCTTATGAATACTTAATTATTTATTACTGCTTAGCATTCTGTTTTTCTTTGCTACCAACATACAATTATTCTTTATTTATTACAGTATTAAACCTACACTTCACCTTAGTGTGTGTGGATGTGCGTATCACTGGACATAATTTCTGTGAGCTATGGTTTATGCCTTTCTTTCTTTTTTTTTTAGTTGACTTAAGTCTTTATTTTGAATGGATATCAAAGAAGGGGATGGTAGTGACTGACATTTACAAAACCTTTACATTTTATTAACTTTATTTTAAAATTAATAAAATTTTAAATATACTTCTATTTAATACGAAGGAATTAGTGAAAACTGAGATGTTAAGGAAAAATAAATTATAGGTAAAAATATAAATTCATATAATAAATTTAATGAGATTACTCATTAAGGGCAAAAAATACTTTACCTTTTCCCTATAAATAAGATCATGATGCTATATTGTGTGTTTGGGAATTCCGTTGAGAGAAGGGAGTTTACAGATTTCTAGATAATTTTGCGGATTTCAATATGGTTTTTACGGATTTTGAAATTGTTTTGTCTCAACTTATATACACCGTTGGAGGAACAGATTCCCAAACAAACACATTATCAACAATAAGGTCAAGTAGTAAGAGTCCTGTAGCGCAATTGACACCAAACCAAACCCTTGAGGCTTTAAACATAAAGTTGTAAGTTTGAAAAAGGTGTAATAGATAATTGAGTTATCAAGAAGAAAAGGACAAGAGGGAATTAGTCATTTTAGAATATGTTTAAGAATTAAACCTTGTAGATATTACCAATGTGTCTAGTGAAAGAGGTTAGTTCATCGTAATATGATAATCAAAATTCAAACTTTTACTAAAAATGATGTTTATATTTAATGTTGGGAAGTATTTTGAATAGAATTATTTTCAATAAAAAAATTTTACATGGAGAACCCACATTGTTGCATTGAAATAAAAATGGACACAGTGGAAGATAAAATTAATAGACTGTTAAAAATGATTTTATATTTGTACAAGATATACATAAAGACCTGTTTATGAACGCGGTAGAGAAATACATGTACGTAAGTCGAGGTAAATATGTGAAAGAAATTATCTTATTTTACAAAAAAATATTATTAAACGTACATTTAACACTGTTAAAAAATGCCAAATTACAGCATTCAGAAACGTGGGCATTGGGAAAATGAAACAAGAAAAAGAGGAGAAGGTTGGGAGAGAGTGGGATGGCTGTAGTTGGGTGGCTTGTATCTCATCATTCTTACCGACAAAATGCGTCATAAATTCAAATCGTAAATAAGTCTGATTTTTGAAGAGATAGATAAATGTAAAATAAATAACCCAAACCCATTAATGTCTCTCCCTCTCTCTCTCTCTCTCTCATATCAAACTATGAAACGAGTCAAATCTGTCACGTAGCAAACCTTTGAACCACACAAAATTCAGCTCTCACAGCCATGCCTCCTGCAATCAATCAATCACCCTTAATCACTTGGGACCATCCCCACACATACACGTCTGTCTATATATATATAAGGCAATATATATATAATTTAATCTTCTGAATCTTCTTATCACAAATTGTTTTCTTGACGTGCGACATCTTAGTGATTAAATTGTTTATGTTCTACTGAATAGCACTTTCCTCATTTTATTTAAGTAATGGATTTCATTGCTAATAAAACATTCAACCGCACAATAGTTTTCCCACCCTAATCAAAGTCCTCCTTATATATAATAGGCAGAGATAGATCATAAGTGCACAAATAACCATTTATACTATGGAAGAGTTTTGTCAGATAATAGGCTAAAATAAGATTTTCTCAAAAACTGAGATGCTAAAGCATGTCAATCCTTGCGAATAACTTAATACCATCAACAGAGTCCTTACCAACGGATTAGTCTAGTACAAAGGGTCAGACACTTGTAAAGTTCGAATCTATACTAATGGATACATTTATGTTGAGTGTCAATAGTGTCTCAAATAGGATTATCTCAATTAGAAGAATATTTGAACCTAACTAAAAATCAATAGTCCTTAAAAAGAGTCGTAAGCTAATAGCTTATATACAATCAGAACATTTTTTGAGTAGTTCTCCCTGTAACATAGAATAGAATCACCGGAATATAAAATATGAAATTTATACATCATATTTTGATCCATCCCTCGAATTTTATAAAATAAGAAAAGAGAATATAATGATATGAAATGATCTGATATACTCATATCAAGGGTATGATCCTAGAGGTTTGTGTCTAAATATATTAACCATTGAATCGACATGATCGTAGCAGTTTTGGTTCTAATTCTGTCGATAATAATGGAATGTTTAATGGAGTTGGGATCACTGGTTGAAAACCCATTGATCTCATATGACACACACGCACGCACGCACGCACTCTCCTTAATTTGTTAATTCATGTGCCTTTCTTTTCATACTTTAATCTTCATTCTATCACTAATTGAAAAGCCTACTCCAAAGATGACCACTCCTTTTAGTGCCCAATATAACCCCCCCAAACAAAAAAAATTATCTACCAATATTATCATGATAAATCTGAGTTGGTAGGAGACTTTATCATGTTAATTTATTGGGAATATGGAAACAAAAAACAAGGTGGTTGTGCATGGCGCACATGATGATGATGATGATGATGATGATGATGATGATGATGATGATGATGATGATGATGATGAGTAGGTGAGCAAGGCTTTTGAGACACCTGGGGCAATATCTGAATCATATATAGCTTTCTTCCTATAAATGAATCAAAAGTGTAAAGCCATTAGGTTGAGGATAGATGATCACTTTCAATAATATTCTCGAAATCATTTCAGGGTGATTTGTTTTGTTTTAATTTTGCAGGAGATAATCAATGGTGTTTGAAAATAGGCCGCAAATTAATTAAGAAGAATATTTGCTGTGTGATTGAAGGCAGCCCCCACAGAATTGAAGTCCCAAAAAAAAAAAGCAAAAGCCACTTTTTCTATTTGAGCCCTTAGCCGTAACGAAATAGGCATATAGGATATATCCTTTTTTCCTCTGCTGAATAGCAAAGAATGGGGAAATAAAACGCAAAGATGAGACACATTGAATATTTTCAAAGAAAGAGGCGACCCCACAGATCTAGAGAGGGTCTTGACTGAAAGATAATATGCAAGATTTTGAAAAGAACCCATTAACATAATTTTTGGCTTTGTTCCCTTTATTGTTACCATTTTTCTTGCTTCGCTTTGTACAAAATCCACTCTTTTATTCTCCTTTAAGAATAAAGCAGGACATTTTTCGCAGGAGGGAGAGAGAACGTTGGGTCCACAAACACATCTCTGTCTTAGGCTCTTAATCAAACAGCGAATCCATGGGCTGATTGATTAATTATATATCCAATTGCGACAATGCTAGAGCCTTGTTACGAATGCCTACAAGTCTAAAACTGAGCAGTCACGCCAGTACCCCCTACTTTTGTGTCTTTAAAATGCTACGAGTGTCATGGGGTGTTTTTCTTTAACTGGTTTTGGATTTGAGTCTGATTCAAAACCAACAGAAATGGGATTACAATGTTAACTTCAGAAACGGCTACGTGGTGGGACATTCGCCCTTCCACCCATTATCGTCCCAGTTCGATCAGTTCAGACCCTAAACCCAACAAAGATTATATCTTCCTCAAAGGGGAAAAGAAACAATCTATTGAGAGAGCTTAATAGGCCTTCTAGAGTCAAGGCCCAGCTCCATGGTACCGTTTCAAGCATATTGTACACGCATAGGGAGGGAATATATCTGCTTTTCTCCAAAAAAAAAAAAAAGGGCTCCTCTTGAACAACCAAAATGAGTGCAACCAACAGAGGGTTTGGTCCAAATGGTACGTGCCTTGATTCCACTTAAGCGAGATCTCTAACTTGAGTTCTAATGTATATAGAAATTCCCGTTGGAAGATTGATCCACACCACAGCCAGGATGTAGTCGGAGCAAAACACCAATGAATTAGGTGGGCAACCAAAAAAATAAGTGCAACTCCACTTAATTTGGATGAATTACATTGGTATAATTATTTTTCTAGGCAGTTGGAATTAGTTTGGTTATACTTTTGACCGACATCAAATGCAAATACCCCATTGAAAAATTCAAATATTGATAGTTTGATTCATCTCATTGTAAAGGAGTAAAACCTTCTATTAGGCCTGTATTAAAAAAAAACCTTCTATTAGGCTCATCATTCAGTTTGTTACAACGGGGTGTGAGAAAGTGATGTCCAAGAAAAAAATTCAAATGGCAAGCCGGGATAAAGTGGAATTCCTTGGAACTGTAATAAAGTAAGTTATAGGTACAAGATACCTATTGGTACAAAAAGAATGGATGACCATGAGGTAGGGGAAGCAGCAGAAAGCACAACTTAATCAGATATTAATTGGGAGACCCTAACAGTAAGATACCTAAATAAGTGATCAAAAGAAAACTAATTTACATGGTGTTTTCTTTTTTTTCATTCTAACTTCCAGGATAGCTGCAGCAGGGCAGGGTTAGAAAAACACCTTGGCCCGAGAGGGACGAGCACCCGCGCAGATTTGCCCAAATCTTAGGCCCTGCAAAAAGAATGTGATATCATCTTCGATCCTAAGTGGTTAATATCTTTGCCGCTGCTTCCGGAATCAAATCATTTTGAATTTTCTTGTGGTTAGAAAAAGCCCATCAGCTGATCCATGTTAGCGAAGTCAGACTCTTCCCAGGCCCAGCCAGCCAGGCAGTGTTCAGTGTTGCTTCACCACTTAGAGGCGAAACCAGGACTGTCTAAGCTCAAGAACGAAGGCCCTCGGACTTTAAGGCGCTTGGGCCCCATCTCAAAGGGAGGCTGTTCCCTAATTGCCTGTGGCACCTTATATTTCCTGAGGTGATCTCGCTCCCTACTAACTCCCTCATAGTCGTTGCCCACCTTCTTATACCTTACAGATATGGCAATGCCGTTTCTCCCTGCACATTTATCCTTCACCGATCTTTCACCTTCAACTTTCCATTTCATCGGCTCACTGAGTTCGTTACTTGAGTCATTGCTTCTGC
>JANTPZ010141714.1:0-17658 GCA_025593235.1 Vachellia pachyceras | reverse complement strand
TCACTTTAACATTACATTTATGAGGCCTTTGGACAATTTAAATAATAATATTTGGTTAAAACTCATTAAATAGCCAGAATATTAATTATCGTAAAAATGTCCCACAAAGGGCATTTTTGTCCATCTAACCTTAACTGAGTCTCAATTGATGATCAATGACTTTTTCTCTATCTCCTGGTGCCTCAGGTCATTTTTCGGTATTTTGGTCAAAATTACCAAAATGCCCTTGACTTTTATCAAAATGACCATTTTGCCCTTACATTTTATTTACTTGCAAAATGGCATATTTGGCATCTCTTATACTTCTATTTATTCTCCGGACCCTTGAACACTCTGTAGCCCTTCGTTTAGCCATCATCTTCAGTTACTGAAAAATGAGGATATTACACTCTGGCCCTTCGGATCCATGCTAGAAGAAATTCCTATCCGTGTAAAGATGTGTGTTTTCGTAGTCTGTTGGGGTTCGCATCCAAGATACGCTTTAAGGAAACCATCCTATCAATCGTAGCACTTCTATAGGTTCTTGTGCTGGCTCTCCAATCCGTAATCGGATTCTCAGGATGCTCTGGCACCTTATTCAAAACTTGGGTTTACTCTATAGCATTAGACCCCATCTCCGAGGGTTCTTTCTTTGTTAGTCTAACCGTACTTAAGGGTACAAATGTGATTGGTTCTGCCGACCAATGCTCCTTGATCATCCAGTTCTCTACTGGAAGCTCTCCATCTAACCTATCCACCTCAGCTTGTGGATTGTCTTCCTTTATCATAGGTGACTCCATCTCGGGATCCGCATCTTCCTTTGATCGACAAACGGCTCTGAGTGCATACTTGCTACTGGGGTATACGCATCGTAATCTTTATCCCCAGGGTCAGAGAATAGGGGTTGCGTAACCTCAAAGCTTTTACTATTTATGATTATTTATTCGCATACGTCCATATCAACATAAATAGATCAAAAGCTAATTCAACTTAAGCCATAACTTAAGCAATGCACTCATCAATCAATTCACATAATAATGCACAATTAGCACCATTGTGGGTTTCCAAAAAATTTTCCTTGTGGGCTTCAAAAATTTTCAATGTGGGTCCATAAGCCAAAACCTTGGGCTTTATCAACCACTTCACATAATAATGCAACAATACTGCATAATTTAGTATTACTGTGGGCCCATAACGAACATAAGTTTCCCAAAATGTATGCTCTGATACCACCAAGTGCGACACCTCATATTTTCCCCCGATTTACTTATTATATATCATTTATGAACCAAGTACTAAAGGGCGCCGTAGGTGCGCCCTATGGTGCCCTTTTATTGTCTGCCCTACGGCACCTCCCCTAAAATAGGGTGCCATAGGCCCTGACTTTCTACGCCCCTCACACTTACGCCCCTCACACTTACGCCCCTGCTAGAAAGGGCGTCTATTGTGTTAAAAATAGGGTGTAAAAAGTAACTTTTGTAGTAGTGCATGTGTATGAACATCTAAACATGTGACACATAAACTTTACTTGAATATGCATATGGCCATAGCACAAAAGTCACATTTCATACATAAAGCATGCACCTTTCTCATCACAAAAGTTCATGTAACATTCACAAATCATTTTCATAAACATAAAAGGAGATTAGTAGTTTTGCTACCTCAAGATCTTAGCTTTTCCTTTTCTTTGAACTTTAGGGTTCTCTTGGTGACCTTTTCCAAGGGTGTTCTTGAAGATTTTAAGACCCTAAAAACCATGGCATAAGATATATGTAAATATCCAACTAACAAGTTGCCCAAAATCTCACAAAAACGCATGAAATCCCTTGTAGGTTTTTCAAGAGGCCTAAAAGTTCAAGACTTGATTTTTATGGCCTTTAAAGCTTCAAAAATCCATCCTATAGCTTCACCCTACACAAAACATCATTTTGAAGCCAATGGAGCCATCTTAGTATTTTTGAACCTCTTTCTTATCTTTTTCAACACCTATAAAACAAGAAAATATAGACATAGGAAAACAGATGTGCTTTGTCATGGTGCAAGAAGTTTCGTTTGACAAAAATTAAAATAAAAGAAAAGTAAAAAAGCAATATTCTACTCACCTTTCTCATATATGTATGTGCAGTTGCTTCTTGTTTTTGTAACCAAACCCATCACTTATGTAGTGATTCAGGTATTACGATTGAGGAAGCAACATTTTATTGTAAATCAATCAGTACGTACAAGACAAATTTAATATAAAAGGAATCTAATGTTGTGAACGTTTTAAATGTAACACCTCCTATTTTCCCTTTATATGTTCATAAAAGATCACTTTTGAACCACTCTTGGGCCTTAGATATTAAATTTGACCCAAAATTGTGAATTTGGATTTTCAAAAACGTAAAAAAAAGTTATTATTGTTCACTTGTCCTTTTTTTCAGATTAATGGCCCAATTTTGAAAATCATAATTAATTCTAGAAAAATCAAAATGGAGTGGTTCCAATTTTTAAATTTATCTTATTAAGTGATCTATAGGGGGAAAATACTCATTGGTCCTAAAACTTGCCCATTTGAATCAGTTTATTCTAAAACCATTTGCTGTCCAATTGGTCAATTCCAGTTTTTTCAGTTTTTACCTTAAACTTTGGAAATTCTTATCTCTCAAAATACACATACAAATTTTACAAACTTTATATCATTTTAAAGCTCAAGATGTGTAGTTTCTTACTGGAAAGTTTCAGCTCATTTAAAGCTCGTTTGCTATTTTTCCTTGCCACGTGAAGCAGATGCGCTTTTCAGGGCCTTTGGAACCCTCTTAACTTTGAAAACCAATTTTTTGTTAAAATTCACCAAAACATCTTTTTGGTTCCTTAACTCTTCTTTATCATGCATGACCGTTCCCTTAACATTCCCATGATACTTTGTGCAGAGGTTTAAAGTTATAACACAACAACAACAACATCCAGAGAGAGAGTTAGCAACTCAATAGTTACACAAAAACCATGCAAGCAAGGAGCAACTTCTTCATGCATCAATAACTTTTTCCTTACCCTTGCTTGTGCTTCCACCTACATGGTTAGTTGGGGGGAATGAGATTTGGGAATCCCAATAGCAAAACCACATAATCAAGATATTGTGAATGTGCATACATAACTTTAAAGCATGTGTATGAACATATAAATATGTGACACATAAAACTTCACTTGAATATGCATATTGACATAGCACAAAAGTCACATTTCATACACAAATCATTCACTTTACTCATCATAAAAGTTCATGTAACATTTACAACTCATTTTCATAAACATAAAAGGAGATTAGTAAGTTTTGCTACCTTTTCTTTGCTTTCTTTTAACCCCTTCAAAAGTACTCTTGAATCTCTTCCAAGTATGCTTCTAGGAGATCTTAAAACCCTAAAAATCATGGCATAATATCCATATAACCATGCCATCACCAAGATGCAACAAAACTTGCAAAAATGCATAAAACTCCTTTTGGTTTTCTAAGAGTCCTACAAGTTCAATACTTAATTTTTTTGGCCCTTAAGCTTCTAAAATCCATCTCTTTGCTTTACCCGACACAAAACATCATTTTTGAAGCCAATGGAACCATCAAAATACTTAAAAACACATCCTTTCTATTTTTTTCTTTAGCTTGGATGAAAATAGCAAAAATAAGGAAAGGAAGGGTTTTTCAGCTTTGCTCATGAAACCATGTGTTTCCTTGCTTCCAAAATCCCTTTTCTTAACTTTGATCTACTCAAACACACCTTCCCTTAGGCTAAAAGAAATTTAGGCAGCACCTCCTGAATCATATTTTATTTATTAGATTTGTAGCATTTTGAGGATTTTGATGATATTAGTGGGCTTCATTGATATTAATTGCATTAATTATTATTAGTTACAATTACATGAAATTAAAAGTAATTATGGATCAATGGTCATACTTTTCATAATTTTGTTAAATAATTTGATCTTAGAATATTTGATGCTACTTGATTCAATCTTCATTGTAGGTAACTTCCAACATCATTGGGCTGGTTCTAACAATTATCAATTGGACTTAATCCAAGACCATTCCATTAGAGTTGGCCCAAGATATTCACTCACATCCAACCACGCCGCCACATGCTCTTCAATCAATTATTCTCAAATTGATCCTCTATCCTGTGGTCGCCTGGAGCAGTTGATCGGGTCCAACTCCACAAGCACTTACGTCACCTGGAGCTTCATTCCATTAACCCCATCCATTCTCCCTTCAAATTTCACAAGCCACCGCTGGACTTCCAGCACCGCCAAGCTTCATTCATATATGACTGTGCATACGACACCATTCCTTCATCACAATTTACACCGTGGCATGAATTTCCAGATTTTAGTGGATTGATTTCCCAATCATGAGTAGCTAATTGCACCGTCCAGCGGTGATGATAAAGCTAACCGAAGTCCTTTAGCAATTAGGGGAGTTCTCTAAATTTTAATTTCACTTTCCAATCTTTGTATATGCAATTTATAATTCTAGGTTGCTAGATTTATGAATTGTATGTATGAAAGAAGATTATTATTGGTTGATATAATTTGGATTGTGATACTTGTGTTAGATTGGTACTTTGGATTGTGATTGGACTATAGCTCTATTATTATTCAATTACTTTCCTTTATTCTCTTGAAATCAATTGATTTGCTAGGGTTCTAGGAACTAATTGGAAGTAAAGAGGATCTTTTATAAATCTAACACGAGCTAAGCACTAAAAATATTTCTAATTGATTAATTGAGTCTAGGTTTAGATTATTTTAAAAGGTTAGGAATATTGATTAGTAAGGGTCATTGCTAGTCCTTGTGCTTAGTTAAAAGGAGAACTCAATATTAAAAATTGGACAAGGAAGGTTAGTGGACTCAATCACCTAGGACATTCATTTTATAGAATTTAAGTACATCCATTTAGTTTAATTAGATAAAAAACATTTGATACGTTTTGGTTAATTTGTTATTTGCTATTGATTATTTGGTAATTCAATTTAGGCTCCACATAGAGATCGACCTAGGTTAATGCTACTATATTGCATTTAGCTTAGTTTTATTTGATATCCTCACGATAAGGCTTTATCAAATTGATTCTTTTCTCTTTTTCTTTTTTTTTTAGCTTGGACGAAAATAGCAAAAATAAGGAAAGGAAGGGTTTTTCAGCTTTGCTCATGAAACCATGTGTTTCCTTGCTTCCAAAACGCCTTTTCTTAACTTTGATCTACTCAAACACACTTTCTCTTAGACCAAAAGAAATTTGGGCAGCACCTCCCCATAAACTTTAGCTTCCCAAAATTTTACAACAACACAAACTAACCAACAACAAAGTTCATACTACTCAAAAAACAACTTGCAACCATTTTCCTCCTTTAAAACCTTCTCTTTTCCATTTTAGACTCTTGAAATCCTCGCCATCTTCTTCCCAAAAGAGAGGCTCATTCAAGGAACAACTCAAGAGGAAGGTAGTAAAAGGTTGCTAGCTTGAGAAAAGATGAAGATTTGAGAGCTTGAATGGTTACCTTGTGTGTGCTAGCTCTCTTTTCCTCCTTGGAAGCTTGAAGATGGTGTTTTTGGCTAGAGAGAAGGGAGAGAATTTCAGACCTAAGAGAGAGAGAGAGAGGGTGGATGGATTTTGAGAGAAGAGAGGAAAATTAGCTTATGTAAAAAGCCTCTTACATAATGTGTGGTTGTAATTAAGTCTTGGAGACCAAGTTTTGATTTACTTGGTTGTGGTTGTGCCACTTGTCCTCTTCTTATTGCATAGCAAAAAGTGATTTCTAGCTTGCCGTCCAAGTCTTGGTTGGGCTGACTGGCTCCATTACTGTTTAGTTACTCGATCCAGTGGCACGCATTCCGTAAAGTACACTTTATAGGATAATTATCTTTTTACTTTTCCGGAGACTTTCTCTCTCATGTGGTGCCATTCCCTAGGCCTCATTGCCTAGGTGGCATCATATCCTAACCCAAAACATCTCCGAGTTTCCCTTGTAACTCGTCAGGATTCTTCGATTTGCGTGCAACACCGTAAAATGTGCTTCTGGCGGCCAATTTGACTTAAGGGCATAAAAAATTCTATATCTTCCCCTGATACTCCAGCCCTTTTCCATTCCTCAAAATTCTTCCCAGATTTTCCGTAATTAATTTTCTAAGAAAATACCTTTTTGGGGCTTTTGGGCACTGTTGTTCTCCGTACTTTGAAATTGCCTGCATCAAACACCGGGTAATAATTTTATTAATTACTTTATGACCCAACTAAACTTTTCTCAGTTTGGGTCTTCGGCATTTGAGAACTCCTACTACCTCAAATAATTTAGTTCTCAATCGTCCTTAACTCCGAAATCCTTTAATTATGTAACTGCCATTACTTGTCTAACTTTCCTCATAATTACCAAAATACCACTACATTTTCTACTTTTGCTATAATTACCAAAATACTATCACTTTTTTCTACTCTTTCTTAATTCCAACCTTACCCTTGGTTGACTTTGACATTTTTTGTCAACTTTGACTTTTTATTGACTTTTGACCAAATTACCAAAATGTCCTTATAATTTGATGACATTTTGCATTCTAGACCTTTTTATTCAAAATAATCATTTTACCCTTGTCATTTGTGCCAAATGACCATTTCCCTTTTGTCATTTTTACTTAGAATTCTCAAGAATGGGAACTTAGTCGATCATCCTTTCTTGTCTATAGGCATTTTCTTTTCTATTTTTCTTATCTATAGGGCTTAAATCATTTCGTAATTTATCAGTTTGGCCTTTATTTCCACTTACGAAATTTGGTATATTACATTACATCTTTTTATCAAAGTTGCAGTTAAAATAATCAAAGAAGTCACTTTCATACATTCTGATTTATGTAGTAATAATAATTAAATGTCGCATATTTACGGCATATGTTAAAAGATTTCTGTAGCAAATATAAAATAAGACATATATCTGATATAAATGGAGAGCCATGGCTTCAACTTAACCACAGAACATCGAAAGAGAGAAGAAGAAGAAGAAGAAGAAGAAGAAGAAGAAGTGAAGTATCAGCTTTTTCTTTACTCTTAAACCAAGTCAATGGCTCTTCGTCATCGCCTTTTTTCTTTTGGAATATAGGCCACCTTTAGTGGATTAGGCACTAAACCCATTTTTGAGGCAAAAGCGTAAATAAGCAAATATGTGGGAACAAAGTTGTTATTTCCCCAAAAAGTTTGAATTATATATGCTTTTGCGCGGGAACAGTTATTGTGTGGGAAGTTATATTTTAAATTTTGAATTTAAAATTTTAACATTAAAATAGGAGGTTTTCCTTTCAACCGATATACTTAGGGGAAAACAGAGAACTCCTATTTTCTCTCCCTACTCCATCTCTCTTCACTTTTAGACGGTGCATTTGCTGTGAGAAACCTTTCCTGTTTTCTCTTCAAACTTTGACCAAAATATCACTGGACTTTTTCATATTTAGCAAAATACCTTTTAATTCCATAAATGGAAATTTGATTCCTTAATTTTCAAAATTTCACTTTAATCCCATTTTTAAATGTGTATGAAGTCTTTAAAGTCCCTAAATTTTTTAAAATAACTCTTACCATTTTATTTCCATTTCTTTTAGTTTTTGGGCCCAAAACTATTATATAGATATGTGTTTAGCACTACAACAAAATGTTCTTTTTGCGCCCTATTTTTAACCCAATTGGCGAATTCTAGAGGGTGTATATGTGAAGGGAGTATAAAGTTAGGGCATATGGCGCCCTATATCATGTAAGGCATTGTAGGGTACACCTTACGGCACCCTATATTGCAATATAAGGCGTCGTAGGTTTTTTTTTTTTTAAAAAAAAAGAACATTTCGTTCACCCCTTTACCATATCGATACATACGAGAGTTACAGGATCAAAAGCATTCACATTCCTAACCGCTTCCATTAGAGGAAAATCAACCAGAAACATGGGCTTCACGCTTCTGTGCGCCTTTTCCTTCTTCAAAGTTGGATACGACGTGCCCCTGCTTCCTCACTTCCTGTAAGTTTTTACAACGCAACACAAATTATCGAACCAACTAATATAATACCACCCAAAAAAATTAAACAAAGAAAGTAAAAACAAAAACCTGGCCACACTAATAACAAATTCTTTAAATCCAATTCCCAAGGAACCAAGTAATTTGGGAACTAAATTGTGCGATTCTGTTCAGAAAAATAATGGAAGGGAACATACTTTTCGTCTTTGACAGTAAGGTTGAGCAAAGTGAGAAGGCCAGGCTCTTGGGACTTGGGCGAGTCGACTCGGAGCATGGAAACGAGGGGACCAACAGCTTGAGAGAACTGACGGCGACACCGCTGGGAGGTTTTAGTGAGGCGACGAATATCACGAGCGGCTTACAGCTTCAAATCAAGGTCATCATATTAGAGGAGTTGAAGGGCTTGATGGATTGCAAGGGGGTTCGGGGAGTATCGGCATCAAGAGTGGCGTCAGGACTGAAAGCGACGGAGGAGGAAGAGGAAATGTCCATTGAGGGAGCGTGAGGAAGGGATCTGGTAAAAAGGCATAAACTTACAAGGAATTTGAAATTTTAGAACTTTAAAACTCACAGACAATCGCCTAGAAGTGAGAGCAAAGAGGATGGAGGCTGCGGGGAGAGTCTTGGAGGAGTGGAAGTGAAAGAAAAGAGGCTGGAGCGAGAGCGAGGGTGAGGACGAGTCCAGGACCGAAGGAGATGGGGAATAATGATGTACAGGAAGGAGGCGGGCTAACTTGAAATATCTAACTGCGCCCTATCTCATTAAAGGGCACCATAAGGCCAACTTTTGACGCCCTACCTTTAATATAGGGCGCCAAAGGGTGCCTTTAGGGCACCTAAAGTCACCCTTTGGAGCCCTATCTTCAATATAGGATGCCATAAGCCCACTTTTGGCGCCCTATATTGAAAGTAGGGCGCGTAAACTCAAATCTCCGTTCTTATAATTTCAAAAATGCCACCACCTTCATTTTTTACTCCCTTTTTAGAAAAAGGATGCGAATTTCAGTAGTAAAAACTATACTCTGTAGTAGTGTAGCCTTTATTTTAATTATATAAAAACATGGACATTACAATGTGATATATTATTTAACCTGTGTTTTCGTCTAAAAGGAGATCTCACATATAAAGTCAAGCTTTGAGAAACGTAAAAAGGAAGAAAACCAAGTCTCAAAGCAACATGTGATGTCTAAGATAAGTCAGTGTAAGTCAAATGGTGGGGCAATAAAAAAACTTAAGTTAAATTTAATATAGTATCACTAATCTAGATCAAACTTTACGTGAAGTCATTATTTTAATTTCTAAGTAATTTAGTGCAAATAACAAATTAACCAATAAGTATTAAGTGAATTTTTTATTATATCTTATTAAACCAAATGAATGTATTTAAATTCTATAGAATGCATGTCATAAGTGAATGAATCCACTATTCATCCTTGTCTAATTTTAATATTAAGTTCTTTTAATTAAGCACAAGAAATAGCAAGAAACCTTATTAATCAAAATTCCTAACTTTTCAATATAATATAAACCTACACTCAGTTAATCAATAGGAATATCTTAGTGCTTAACTCATGTTAGATTTATAAAAGATTCTCTTTACCTTCAATTAATTGCTATCGGACAACGAATCTAGCTGCTAATGGTTTGAAAATCAATCCTACTGAGTAGCCGAACTTCCATGGCCATGAGAATGCGACGGGAACCGGAGGAAGATGATGAATAGAGATGAGAGATGTGAATGAACGACATGGAGTGCGTGATGGCAGTCGATGAGGCCTGGCAGAGTCAGAAAGAAATAAGAAGAGGCGTCCGAGAGAGGGAGTACGAGCGGGTGGAATCAGCAGAGTCAATGTGAGGTCCCATCCATACCATGGAAAAGGAAAGTGAGTGGGAATAAGAGAAGTGTGACGGTGAGAGATGGAGAGAGGTTGTGAGGTGACTGTGTGGGATCAAGTGTGAAGGAATGGAAGGAGAGAGAGGACGTGCTTTGGTTGATGTGATGTGTGTTGGAGATTGAGTGTGAGGTGTAATTTAAAAGAGGAAAATGGAGAGAGGTGAATAGAAATTGAAGGAGACGTGATTGGGTGGTGGAAACAGAGATATACGGTGTGTGAGGTTGCGGTAGAATTGGTGGAATGAAATGGAGAGAATATTTTATAAAAAGCGGGGTGAGGGAGACGGCTATAGCAGCCAGAGAATTCTGCCAACTGTCTTTTTTGCTTCTTAACATTTTGGTCACGTCTTCATGGTTCTCCAAACAATTAATTACAAAATATACTGCACATTAAATTCAAATGTGATGTAATATTATGTAATTAAGATGATAGGCGTTAAGAGGATTTAAGGAGTAATATGAAAATATTAAATTAGCAATTAATTCCTATAATCATTTCTTAACATAATTAACCCCTAATTAACACATTTAAACCCAAATAAGGAATCAAAAGATCAATATTATATACACATAATTCATATAAAATATAGATTTATCGGTTAGACCTTTCTTTTCCTCTTTACAATTTGAATCTCTATTCGTTGCTTGAAGCCTTGAATCCAAGCCAATGAATGTTTGGTACTGGGGGATTTGAAGGGAAGGAAAGGTAAAATTTTGGTGAATTGAATTTAAAAAAAATAAAATGGGTTTATAAAATTTTAACATAAATAAAGTGTGAGATAAAAAAGTAAGAAAAAAAACTTTTTGCATCGTAACGACAAATTAGATTAATTTGACGTTCAACATGATACAGCACTATGACTAAGCTACAACGACCATAAACACTATCCTAAGTCCAAGGATACCGTTTCTAAACAAAATTCAAGTGGGGCTGGCCAGATTTGCCAGTCTGAATTAGCTTGATAGGGAGAAAAAAAATCGCCTTGATAGGCCGCTTTGGCCATAACATCAGCACACAGTAAGGTCTCTATAAGGGCATGAGAAATTTCAATCTCAGGAAAGGAGGAAATCACTGAACTCACTATTATTTTAAATTAAACAAATTTTCCCTCCCCTCCCCTTATATTAAACAGACCCTAACACACACTCTCTCTCTCGACAACCATGAAGTTCTCCTCTGCTGTTTTTCCTTTCCTTCTCATTCATCTTGAAACTTTCGTCTACTTCTTCTTCTTCTTCTTCTTCTTCTTCTTCTTCTTCTTCTTCTTCTTCTTCTTCTTCTTGCCTTGCGTGTTTCAGGCAAGTAAAAAGGAGTTCTGGTAACCCGCCTAACCCAACGAGTTACTTGGATTACAACGTAAAAGGACAAAGTGATATTAAACAAACATAAGTTTACAAGTTACACAGGGCTGAAAAAAAAACTAATAAAAGAATCAGAGAAGCTATTAAAACAAGACAAAAAACACTAGTCACAGTACTAAATGTAGGGAAATTATAAAAGCACAGCCAAAATTTCCAGCCAAGTTATGGTGTGAGCTGGGGAGGATAAAGAGAGAATTTGAATAAAACATCGTTGAATATAGGAGATAGTAAGAAGTTGTCTCGAGCCAATGAGCCATCTTCCCTTAGACCAGTCCATATCCAGAATATTGAAGCGCTTAAGCAACTGGACAGAAAATCAGAACCTATAATTGTTTCTGCCATTAAAACACTTCTAAAAGAGTACCTTTTTGATGTAATTCCATGGCAGTGGTTTCTAGTCAATTTTTTATAAAGATACGAATGCTTGGGAGGCAAATATTCTCATGTCAGGATTACATTTAATAAAGCAATAAATATATATGAATCGCACAACACATCAAGTTCGTTACTCCTGCTGCTTGTATAGTTGGACCCTCCATGGTGCTTGTCTGTTTGTTTTTAGTTTTTGACTTTTGGGCTGTGAATAAGTTTATTTCCTCTGAGCTTCTATCTCTTGAATAAAAAATAAGAAAAAAAAGTGAACAGAATAAGCTTATGTGAAGTGGTCCGAATTCATTCGATTTATTTGTTGGAACTCTGGTCTTTAACTTTTGCCTTCATTACCAATGAAATGATGAAATTGAGTTCCAAACGAGTTAGCCTGAGTGGTAAGCAGCTCAGTTACGCTTAAACAGAGTCGTTAGTTTAAGCTCTAATGTATGTAGAAATCTCTATTTAGAGACTCACCCACCACAGTCAAATGAGCAAAGTGGGTCAGATCCAGATGTAGTCGATGCAAAGCTCAGATGAGTCGAGTGGACAATAAAAATGATGAAATTGAGTATAGAGATAAATATGGTAAAGAACCATGGAGAGCATCCAAATTAAATAAGAGAAGCATGTGGACAAGTATAAGAAAAAAAAGAAATTGCAGGCACATGCATAACACATCTCAATACGAAAAAAATGGACGTTTTGGCACATGTTTCTCAATTTATGGTAATAAACCAAACTAGTATTAATGAAGGGAAGTTCGAATATCAATAATTAATAAAATGAATTTCAAATTTATATTTAGTGAAAAGATTCATAACATGTGTAAATCTACTGTAATTTGAATATGTTATATGTAGAATATTTAGATTATATTAGATTTAGCAAGAAGGCTCGAAGTAGGCCAGAAGCCCGTAAGCAGGTTTGAATGATAAATGAAATAAAATTTAAATTTAAATTCAATCGAAAGAACTGGTTCTTAATAAATAATCTCTTGACATCGATCAATTCACTTTGTTATACATAATAATTAGATAATGTCAAATGTGACAAGAAGCCCTTAACCAAGTTAGAGGAGGCCATGTCGAACCGGATATAAAATGGGTTGCTATCGAGTTCCAACTTATCACATTTAAGCATATAGATAATTTATGGTGGATGTCTTTTCTTTCTTTAAATTCAAATTTCAAATTATCAATATAATGATAATGGGACTAAGCACATCTTTACATGTTCAATATAATGATATCATTTTAATAATGTCTTTTATAATATATATATATATGCGCGCATAGCAATTGCCAAATAAAATGAGTATCAAATATATATTAATGAAATATTTATTAGTTAAATTAAATTTATATTAAAGAAATCAATACTTTTCATCTTTTTAAGTTAATTCTTATAGGTCACGCATTACTTTTAAAAACATCTAATATAAAATCTATAAATGATATTCTTTTCCAGGACTACATCAACTATAAATTAAATTAAAGAAATAACACATATCCCGAAAAAGTGTATGTGAAAAAAATAAGGACTAGAAGTGAAATGCATGATATTTCACATTAACAAATATTTCTTCATACTATATCACATTTTTTTCTAAAATTATGCTTTTGGATTTCTTATTATAGTAAAATCATTTTAATTTGTTATAAGCTTATACAATTTATTTTTATAATTAGAAAATGAAAACTAACGGTTTATTTTATTTGAGCCCTCAAGTTTAAAACTAACACTTGTGGTCTCTCCAAGGGTAAAATAGTCCAATTTTTATTAAATTATAGAAACTAATGTTTAAAATTAAATGAAGCTTAATAAAAGGAAAAAATAAAAATTCAAAGCCAATTGATTGGTCCAAAACTCTTGTACGCACTGGCTAACTCACTAGTATGATCGATCAATCCAGGTTAGGTTTTAATTTATCTCATTGCAATTGTATTAATCATGTTGATTAATGTATAGATGGGAAATGCCATTGATTCTTTTCCATATTGCATGAAAAATATGCTACTTTGCCCTTTATAATTTTCTCAATGCAGTGGCTTTTGAGATCCATAAAAAGAATGGACACAGCATCATTCCACAACTTAAGAAAGTGGTATGCTTTCATTTGTTCAATTCATCCGTTGAGTGCTACATGAATGAAACTGGCACTTCTGAAAATGATGATGCTAAAACGCATATAAATTCATTTATATGTGAAACTTGGAAGAAGATAAATAAAGAAGCTATAAATTCTCTAGGCTTTGACGAGCGAACCGTTAGTCACCTTAGATTCGCGTCAAAAATAATTTTACCGAATTAATGTGATATAGCACCAATCCGGGTCGTGTTCACTTTGAGGAGCCAAAAATGAAATTAAGGATTCCATTGTCTAGATTGATTTGAGAAGCCGAATTAGTTTCACACTGCTCCATTATGTATTTGAATAAGGATTCCATTGTCTAGATTGATTAGACCTTCCTTGATACATGGTGAAAACGTCCTCATATCTGTGAGGGCAAGTAGCAGAGATATGCATAACAGAATTACAATGCTCACAGCTAGGTGCAGTTATCTCCATGTTCTTAGGTTTCTAAGTATCAATAGAGGATGTCTGAGATGTAAGCCGATTCAATTATGTAGTTAGTGCAGCAATCTGAGAAGTGAATGCATCTAATTGTGGAATATGGACTGAAGAGGGATTAGTATGCATTGCATTGATATTTTTAGATTCTCTGATGCTATACTGTTGATGATTTAAGGCCATTTTCTTAATAAGATTCCATGCCTCCTTAGCAGTCAAATCAATGAAAGAACCTCCTGAAGCAGCATCTAGCTAGCATCCCTTTGTCTTGAGTTTTGATCCCATCATAAAAGTATTGAACTAACTGTTCTTCTGGAATTTGATAGTGTAGACATCTAGAAATCAAGTCTTAAAAACGGTTCCAGTAATCATAAAGTAACTCATCGTAGTCTTGCTTTGCAGAGTATATCTCCTTCCTCAATGTGGAAGTTCGAGAAGCAGGGAAGTATTTCTCCAAAAATACCTTTCTGAGGTTGTTCCAGTTGTGATAAGCATTTGCCATATGCATAGGCAAGCTCATGTACCATTCTCGTGCTTTTCCCTCCAGAGACAAATGAAATACCTTCCAAAGAACTTCATCTAGACTAGCACCAACTGGTTTCATGCTGGAACATATCATAGAGAGAGATTTCAAATGCTTATACGGGTCCTCACCTGTCAAACCATAGAACTTAGGCAAAGAATTAAGTAGTGGACCTTTGATTTCAAAATTAACATCAACATTAGGGCATGCAATATTAAAAGGATTATAATTTGCATCAGAAGTAGTAGCTTCCCTAATGGCCCTTCTCCTAGGGTTACCCGCATTATTTTCACCTATCCTATCATGTTTCATGTTATGTCCATTGCCCCCTCTATCGTTACCAGCATTAGGATCATTAACTTGCTCCATTATATCACTTAAATCAACTATCAAATGCAGACCGGTTGAATTGTTTATTTCAATCTCAGGTTCTCTAGGGGTGCTAAATTCACTAGAGGGTAAGTTAGACTCGATTGAATGATTTTCCTTTTCAACTATAGTTTCACTAGCCCTTTCTAATATTTGATCTTGTCTAACTTCTCCTAAAGACCTTCGAAGTTCAGAATTAGAAGGAACTAGAGTTTTAGCTCTACCTTTTCTTGGCATAAACGATCAATCAATCAAAGCAAAGTGATTTTTTTTTGGAAATTGAAAAAGGTAAAAATAACTCCAATCAAGTTACTTGACACTTAATTACTATGGAATCAATTTTGTGGGTCCCTCGGCAACGGCGCCAATTTGATGAACAAACCGTTAGTTGCCTTAGATCCGCGTCAAAAATAATTTTACCGAATTAATGTAATATAGCACCAATCCTGGTCGTGTTCACTTTGAGGAGCCGAAAATGAAATTAATTCCTAATAATTGAATGCGAGTAACCTAAATTGAAATTAAAATAAATTTTTTATTTTTTATGAAAACAATTGAAATGAATTTTGATAAAAGAAATAGAAAATGAAGCACACGAATAAACGATGATAATAATCAATCCTCCAACTCAACAACGTGGGCAATCATTACTTCAATAGATATGGGAGTTAAAATAATGAATTAAGAATTATAATTAAGCTTTAATCCAACAATCAAGCCACCTTGAATTGCCACAAAATATTTTCTAAACTTCCAATTTACTAACTGCCACCAGAATAGTAAAGAGGAATTAAGGATAATAAAACCACTGCTTAATTGTAACTCTTAAATTCAAATAATAGAATTAAAGCCAGCAAAAGATTATTTGATCTAAGATTCTAAGCCACCTTAGAAAATCATGAATGTTAACTTTGAAATCAATATAAACGTCATACTAGAATATTATAATTGAAATCAAAGTTAAATCAGCCCAATATCAATTGCTAAATGTGACACCTCCTATTTCATCCTTATTTTCTTATTATATATCACTTATTAATCACTTTTTGGGCTTTGGATAACTCAATTTCGGCTTTCTATGTGAACTTGAACTTTCAAAAATGGAAAAACGTGGTTACTGTTCACGTGCCCTTTTTCTAGATTTCTTACCCAAATTTGAAAAATCATAATTAATTCTAGAAAACTCGAAACTGAGTGATTCCAATTTTTAAATTTTTTATTAAGTGAAATATAGGGAAAAAAATACTCACTGGTTCCAATTCTTGCCCAGCTGATACAGTTTATTCAAAAACCATATACTGTCTGAAATGGTTATTTCCAGTTTTCCAGTTTTTACCTTAAACTTTGGAAAATCATATCTCGCAAAATACACATCCAAATTTTGCAAACTTTATATCCTTTTAAAGCTTAGGATGTGTAGTTCCTGGATGGAAAATTTCAATTCATTTGGAGCTTGTTTGCTATTTTTACCATCACTTGAAACAGATTCATTTTTCAGGGCCTTTGGAACCCTTCAACTTTGAAATCCAAGTTTTCATAAATTCCTCCAAGACCTCTTTTTGATCCATTAACCTACCTCTAACATGCATGATTATTTCTTTACCATTCCTCATTAGTTTAGTCCATTTTCATGCATATACCATTACCCATTCATATGGTTCTTTCTTGTGGATGTTTAGGGGTTACAATGACAACAAACATCAAGAGAGTATATCATCTTAAATATGAACACAAAACCATGCAAACAAAGGCAACCTCTTCATGCATCAAGGATCTTTTCCTTACCCTTGCTTGAGCTTGTACCTGCATGGTTAGTGGGTGGGGGATGAGATTTGGGAATCCCAATAGCAAAACCACATAATCAAGACATTGTGAAGGTGCATACATAACTTTATAGCATTTGTATGAACATCTAAACATGTGACACATCATACTTCACTTGAATATGCATATGGCCATAGCACAAAAGTCACATTTCATACACAAATCATGCACTTTGCTCATCATAAAAGTTCATGTAACATTCACAAATCATTTTCTTAAACATAAAAAGAGATTAGTAGTTTTGCTACCTTAAGATCCTAGCTTTCCTTTAATCCAACTTGCAAAATGTTCTTGATTCTTTTTCAAGATGCCCTTGGAAACTCTTAAACCTATAAAAATCATGGCATAAGATCCATGTAAATACACAACCAACAAGTTGCCATAAAACTTGTAAAAACGCATAGGACTTTTTGTAGGTTTTTCAAGAGGCCTAAAAGTTCAAGTCTTGGTTTTTATGGTTCCTTAAACTTGTAAAATCCATCTCTTGGCTTTACCCTACACAAAAAATCATTTTAAAGCCATTGGAACCATCAAAATGCTCAAAAACACAGCCTTTCTTTTGTTTTTCTTTAGCTTAGACGAAAATAGCAAAAATAAGGAAAGGAAGGGTTTTTCAACTTTGCTCATGAAACCATGTGTTTCCTTGCTTCCAAAACCCCTTTTCTTAACTTTGATCTACTCAAACACACCTTCCCTTAGACCAAAAGAAATTTGGGCAGCACCTCCCCATAAACTTGAGCT
>JANTPZ010141713.1:0-18893 GCA_025593235.1 Vachellia pachyceras | reverse complement strand
CCCGTCTTGGATCAGCAGGAGTAAGCTGTGCAGAAAGCATAATCATGTGGAACTGCTGGTCTGGACTGAGATGCCAATGATTTTTGCTTTAGGATTAATAGGTGATAATTACACCCAAGTTTTTCTGGATTTTAGGGTTTTGAATTGAATTAATGATTGGGAACAAAAACAAGGTCGATAATGTTTGTCGACCAGATGTGTAACAGTGGTTTGTAAGCAATGTGATGGTCGTCATTGATTGTTCCTTTTACAGCCTGCAGCCAACATTTTCCTGGGAGTGCATGTAATTGTTTGGAGTGTTTATGAGGTTGATTTGATTTGACTTCGCTTTATTTCAAAATCAATCCAAATAGTAACATATAATAAGTTTTCAAGAATTTGGTTGTATAATCTTAGCTCTTGTTATTTGAACCTTGTCTATTTGGGGCTATCGTCCTTGGGAAACAGGAAAAATATGTGTTGGGCCTTTATTGTTCCTCTTGAGGGAAGCATGATCTTTACGACAATACTTTCTGGACAAGTTTTCTAATTTTCTAATTTTGGACCGATAATATGCAGTCGGTAGACATGAATACATGATTAAAAAGGCAACAATATCAGTGTAATCAAAAGTAAGTCATGCTCTTCATTTGGGGGAAAAAGTCATGCTTGAACAATAACATAAAATTGGGTCATCTACAGAACATAATTGGGCCAAACAGATAACAGGTCAATATTAAACCAAAAATGAAATTTCAATAATACCTTAAGGAGGATTGTCTATAATAAAAAAATACATTTATTTAATAAAAAAAATTTTATAAAATGAAGTGGCATATTAAAATGAAGTTACAATCCGTATTTACTGAGGGAATTCTCATTTCTTTACAAATTACATACATAAATATTCAAATGGCAAATTCTCTAAATTTGGCTTAGGAATCCCCTTAACAAGTGTAACTTGTAAGTAAATGAAAATCATTCTAGCAAATGTGGATTGCAACTTCAGAAATAATGAGTCAAGTTTAAAGAATTTACACATAGGAATATTTCAGGTTGATGATTGTATTTTCATTAAATTTCAATATCTCTGTTTGGCCAACTAAATCTAGTATGAGTCTAAGCAAATTAAACAGCCTCATTTATTCTTTCTATATTTAGGGTTTTTTCTTTCATTCTCCCAAGACATTATCTTTACTTAGATCCAACCAGAAGTCCCATATTCTTATCAAGAGAGAAATATATCATAAAAGCAATTATTACGGAAATAAGTCGTGGTACTAATTTACAGTTTAGGTCCATGCATCTCGAGGATGGGGACAAATGCAATCACAAAATGTTCCCCGGAGATTAAAATATAATATCTGATCCAATAGAGACAATACATCAGTGATATACGATAAAGACAAATAATCACAAATTGATTTTTTTGTTTATAATTAAAAAAATAAGCAAATGGATCACCATAATGATTATACTCCTAGTTGACGTAGTGCCCACTGGGAGGGTTCCTGTATATTTCAACTGATTCCGACTAATTTTTTTTTTTTGGCCAAGGATTCCGACTAATTAAGTTAATTATCTTGCGCACTATACATTTAAAAGTCCAGAGCCAACTTTTAAGGTTCCTGGTTCAATGCATGAACCTGAACTCTGTTTCATTTTTTTAATAATAAATCATTTAGGCAGTCTAGATTGCACCAACTTTAAGAATATTATATATATTCTTTATGGTTGGCTAGATCACATTCATAATTTAGACGATACATGGAAGTTAAAGAAAACAAAAAAGAAAAGTTTGTGACGTTGAAATAGGCTCCAGCTGATATAGAGCGTGTTGGAGAAATCCATTGGGAGAAAAGAGTTAAACTTCTAAAATGATTTTACGAATTTTAAAATGATTTTACGAATTTTAAGATTGTTTTTATGGATTTTGAGATGATTTTACATATTTTAAAATGGTTTTATTTTGATTTGTGTGCACCGTTGAGAATAAGTGTTTCCCGAACATGCACATATGATAGTAGGATTGTCTTTTGAGAATCTTTAAGTTGTATAACGAGTAACGACAGATTTATGATTGCACCAACGCTATCTTCCTCTATAAAATTGAAACTAAATTAGTTTATGGATTCTTCTTAAAAAAATAAATAACGTTCAAAGTAAACATTTAAAATATATGTTTGTATTCAATTACATGATAAACATAATATTTAGTTCTTACAGTTTTATACCTAATTTTTGCTATCTGGACATTGTGTTTATGATTTCAAAACATCAAATAATTAAACATCCTTTTTCGTATGAACTTAATTTACAATTCTAATTATTGAATATATATTTTGCTGTTTGAGTCGGTGGATTCTTTGAGAAATATTAGTATTTAAAACATTCTCTTTTAATTTGCCATCAATCAATCAGGCGTTTAATAATAACAAAAATACATGCTTAATTACCTTTTTAAATGATACCTATTGTATATTTATTATTGAATAAGTGTATATAATTACCTTAATATTGTATCAGAAATGGATAAATACAGAGAAACGAAGATAAATGATACGTTAGCAAGTTGTATATGAATACACACATACATATGGTCATCTTGCATCAACATATATAGGCATATTCTTTGATATTGGGAATTGGAATACATGATCGCAGAAAGGAATGCTCACAACCATAATAATATTGAATGATCAAATCACTGAATCATTTAAAAAACATTCAAATTAAATCCATACTGTATATAATCGGCATTTGTGGAATAGGTTTTGACTAGTCTTAAATTTAAATCGAACATTAAAACTATTTTTCACGATGGCATTAAATAACGCCTTATATATAATGTTAAAAAGGAGGGAAAACATGCTGATAAATCATTATAACTATATAAAAAGACAATATTTCTTTTGTTGGATTTATTTTATCCTTTGACTTTTTATAGTATTTCCAAAAATAATTAATCTTATAGAACAAATAATATGATTTTATTAAAAATGTATTTTTTCAAATAATAATCTCATGTGTGTGTGTGTGTGTGTGGCCCTGTAAACAAAATTGAAGCATTATAGTCTTCTACGTAGCTTCTCAATTCAAAGAACTTAAATTCGACACACTTCTCTATCAAGTTTTTTGAACTCAATTTAACATGTGGTTAGTCAGATTCAATCATTCAATTTTTTTATTTCTATTTCCATTTTATTTTCAATTCTATGTACTAAAAACTATCAGTATAATTCTTGTGCCCGAGTTAATTAAGCTGGAGAAGATTTAGGAGTGAAGTGTGTAATATAGTTTTTTTTTTTTGACCTGAATAAGTGTGTAATATAGTTTGAAATATTAAATAATATTACAAAAATGAAGATGTGATAGCCAAGTCACCTTTTAATTAAATTCAAGAGGACAACACATATTAGGGTCCCACAAATGGAAGTGAAGGGGTTTGGTTCATGAACCTTTTGTTTTCGGTCCAAATTATTCAATTCTTTGGTCTCAATGCGTCTCACCAACTTGTGTTTTCTGATTTGACTTACAAAGGCTTAATTACTGAATTACATTCACAAAGGTTTCCATCATAGCATGAAATTTTGGACTTTACCGCCTTCCCCACAGTTTCATTTCAATTTGAATAGCTTATACACACATGGATGGATCTAAGTTAAGTTGGGTGGATTTAGTCTCACCCCCTAACTTTCATAAAGTTTGATATATATTACTACTATGTGATTTATTTTGCATCAACTTATTTGTTAATTTTGAACCATTAAATTTTTTCCTTAAATTCTTCTAAAAAATATTAAAAATAAGTCTCACTCATCTTTTCAAAAAATAGAATCCGGTGTCCGTTGTTGTATATATATCATATAATTACACTAGGTACATATTATGTAAAAATTTAATAAAAAAATGAGTTGACTATTTATGTATACATATATGGAAATGGTTTATTAAATTATATATGTAACCTTATTAATTTTATTTTGTAGGGTTTAACTTCATACAAGGAATTGGAAATAGATCCACCAAAAAACTCCAAACCGACCTCTGGTCAGGTCTCATTCACCTTTTCCGGTTACCCCGTCATTTTTCAACAATCAAATCGATCAACCTGGTTTTGTAAATTAATAACCTCTTTTAAGAAAGATAATGGAGATATGTATATTTTTGAATTTTCGGCTTTAAATGATGTTACTACAATTTCTACTTTTCTTAATTTATCTCCTCTTAACGTCTCAGGTCCAATTTCTCATTATTGTTATATTTTCATTTAGTTATATATATAGTTACTATTAAACCATTGTAGTATGTATTTGCATATATTTTTAATTTCATAATGATTAAAGTTGTTGCGTTTTAATATTATAATTAAATATTGTTTTTTTAGTGTGACCCGATTAACCCTGATTTGACCAATTAACCATTAAATCACCAATTAACCATTAAAAATAATTTGTTGATTCCAAGAAATCCCTATTTTAGTGATTTTCTTTGTATCTTCATTGAATAGAAATTCCAAATTATAGTCAAATTCTTTAGAAATTCATAAAGGTACAAGTTTATGGCATCATGATGATTGCATCAAAATATGGTTCATAATAACTTTGTGTTTACTTATCTTCAATTTTCCTTTACAAAAGAAAGGAAAAAAAAAAAAGACACGATGATGTTTTTCCATTATCCACTCCTCCCTTAGCTTTTCACTTGAAACTCTAAAATTCAGAAACTTCTCCTCCTATGAATTATTCTTGTTTTTCATTCCTTCACCAAAAATGCATTTTTGGGTTTTTTTTGGCACGTTGTATAAGATATTTTTAATATAATATTTATCATATCATTCTATTACTATTTTAAATTTTAAATTATTATTTGTTGAAATATAGACTTAGCTTCATGTAGACGTGCATGGTATAGCTTGAAGTTCCCATCTAACGAACAAAGAAGATTCCTAATTTTACCTATAGAACATGTACAGTATTATCTCTTATGACTAGAGTAAAAGATCGATCTCTTGTTCACTATTTAACTAACGTTGGTTGGTTAATGTCTCTTTAATACAGGTTGTATGAGTTTGAAAAAAAAAACGTCAATTTATCTGTTGAAACGAGGACAAGGACGACAAATAGTTGTATGGGTAAGTGTGAGTAAGCAAATAGTCAACAATGTTTCACACACGTTAAAGGAAGTAGGGCTTTCTTTTCAAATTTGGGTTCTTTAATTTTGAAATTAAAGCAGTCTTAGTCAAATAATTATTGTGTTAGCTAGTACGTTTCAAGGGATTCCTCCTCCCTCGTTATTACTATCAGGTACTCCCAACACTTACTGGACTTGTTTGTTGAAGCGTTTGAAAACACTAAACACGCGTTCAACAATATTTTTTGTAAAACGAGACAATCTTATTCACATATTTACCTCGATTTGCATAAAAGTACTTATCTATCGCGTTCTCAAACAAGCACATTTATTATTAGTACGTTTTGTGAACAGTAGAGATGTAATTTGTTAATGGATATAGTTGTAAGGAAATTTATAATTATTTCAACTTTTCCATCGGGAAGAGTACTTACAAGAAAAACGGGACCGATAATCATAGGTTGAAGTGTTACCTAATAATAAACTAATTTACTGGGATGAACCCTTTCTTGTTCGAATTACTACGTAAACAACATGGCGTTTGATACGGGAGAGAGAGTTACATTTTTTGCTAGCAAGTGATGGAATACAGAAAAATGATTAATTAGAATTTTAAATACTTCAAATACTTAGTTTTTTAGGGAATATTTGATTTCAATTTTATTTTGTTTGTTAACTTTTGTTGTAAAGGCATCATAAAATGCTATATAACCCAGTTCACTTAATTAATTGCATCTTAGAATATTTTACCATTAATTTATTAGATTATATGTGTTGATATATATAAATAGCATCTTATACGCCTTATGAATTGAATAATATTACTTATGGAATTTCCCCCTCCTCTTAGATTGCTTTGCTCCCTCCGTTCGTTTGATTTTTCCCTCCATTCTTGCTGTCATCCCTCTTCCCTTCTCTCTCTTTCTCCTCTCTCTGCTCCGTCATGCATCAGTGAGTGGGAGTCGTAATTAAGCAAAAGAAAAATTAGTGAACAGTATGTCATTGATCGATCATGAAGTAGAGTACGTTAAGTGCCATGGATTGGTGAAGGTTCTTTCTTTCTTTTTATAAATTTAGCGAAGGCTTATTGATTGGAGGATTAATGGAGTTTTCTTACCCATGCAGAAGAAGCTAGTCAAGTTTCACCAATTAATTGGTTCGCAAGATCGGAGAAGTTGAGTGTAGTGTTAATTACTAATCTTTATTACCTATGATGATGAGTTTCACCTGGGAGAGTCTAATAAAGCCTTTAAAATAAGCTAGGCATTTTTTTAGATTAATACATCACAAACACTCACTTATTATGACTTGTTTAGAAGACATTTTCAGAATAATTTTTACGGATTCTGAAGTAAAATTTAGGTTTTGAAGAATAGATTTTACTGATTTCGAAACAAAATATAGGTTTCAAAACCTAAGATTTAAAATATTGTCAGCTTGTTTGGTAAAGTGTTGAGAAAAGTCAAAAGCACGTTCAATAGTGCCTTTTCTGTAAAACAAGATAATCTCCTTCACATATTTACCTCGTCTTGCTTACAAGTACTTCTCTACTGCGTTTCCAAATAGACCATGTGTTTGGGAAGTTATTGGTTTTTAACGAGTTCGAAGTAAAAAGTAAGTAGGAAAGAGGAAAAAGAAATAAATAAAAAGTAGGAAAGATCAAATTTATTAAGAGAGAGTGTGATTTGACAAAAAACAGCATTTTCAAAATCTATGTTTCAAATCGAGGTTTTGTATCTAAAATAAATTTTCTGAAAAATATGAGTACTTGAACAAAACCTATTTTAAAACCAAATTTATATTACAGAATGGAAAGTCAAACAAACTCTTAATCGTACTTTCAATATATTTTAATCAACATAGTTAAGAAATATCAAATGTCATTGATCATACCTTAAAATATAACCACACATGTTTAGTACACACATTATAATACCTTATGAATAGCAAGAGAAAAGTACGATAATATATTGGTTTTGCCACAACATGCACACACCAAATTTCAAGTTTTGTGTGTGAATAAGAGCTTAATGTAGCTAGCTAATTCCTAAACTTGTATGGCATTCTTAGAGAGAGAGAGAGAGAGAAAACAGATTATACGTACTCTTACATGATCCTGGTGCACTTTGCCTGTAATTAACAGCGTTCAATTAGAAAAAAGCCGAAAGTCCCATAATGAAACAACTAGTAGAAAACTGAACCTTTTACAGTACTTTCAATAATTACGAGTTTAGTGTTGGAACTTGAATAACTAACGTAAGTCTTCCAAAAATAAAATAACATCTTTGTCCAATATCTTCCCGTTCCACGCACAGGATCGTCTGCTGCATGCAAATATATCTGCGCGTATTTTGTTAATAACACTGTTCTAATTCAAAATAAAACTTAAACAGGCATGCAAATACTGTACACTTGTACGTGACGATTAATTCTCATATTTCTATACATAAATGGCTATCCAGGTTTTGTTCCTCGATAAAACGATAAAGCGAAGATAAATCGTACTGAGCATCACATTCTGCGGATCGAAAAGCATATACGATATGTTGGGTGATCTGGAATGAAATTCAATTCCTATCATTTTCTGTGCTTTACATATTCGATTGATTAATTAATTAATATGATCTATCGTCTGGTTGCTTCTGCTTGTACGTATAATCGCACTCTCACATACACTGTAACCTCATTTTAATAATACTACTTTCAATAAAATATACAATCAACTAGGCTTTTATTTAAACGAACAATCTTCCTCACTAGATCTCGTACATGCACCTCCCAAGCATACAGAGTTTCACATACGACAACTACCTTATATATATATATATTCAATGGAACCACCATATAGTTTGTTCATCTGCCTGGGCTTTATATATATATATATATATCTCTTAATAATATATTACAATAAGCAGATACAAACATGCAAACTCCCACGCACACGACCTCTGCAACACACGGAGCATTCGATTGCTTACAAACTGAGTTCACCAACGATAAAGCCATATGCATAAACGACGTAGTTTCATACATGCATACATATCCTCGCTGATATCCATTTCAGTATTTCTTCAAGCTATCTGATGACCACTGTTACTTACAACACACATCTCCATATACCCACTCTAGAAGTCATCGTTATGATTATGCAGGTGATGCATAACGATGTCGTTGAGCATCCACAGATCGTCCATTGGGTCCCATTCAGAGAGCAAGCCGCCACCTGCGGCTGCTCCCATCGGCTGCGAAACATCATCAGCAGTAGCGTTGGTCTTGTTGTCGTCGTCGGCCAGACCGAGGATGTATTCCAGGGTTGAGATTTCGTGGTTGGGCTGAACGGCGTCGTTGGGGCCGGTGACGAGGCACTGCTTCTTCTGGGGCGGTTCCAGAGGAGCCGGACGAGCCGGCGGGAAGTTGAGCTTGGCTTTGTCGCCGCGGATGCGCTTGGCGGCTTGGTCGTAGGCTCTGGCGGCTTCTTCGGCTGTGTTAAAGGTGCCAAGCCAGACTCGGACGCCCTTGTGTGGGTCCCTTATCTCGGCTGCCCACTTGCCCCATGGCCGTTGCCGGATTCCTCGGTAAATGTTCTTGCGAGCCCTTGCTCCTTCGCTTTTCTTCTCCGGCTTCTCCTTGGTGTTGTTATTGTCACTTTTGTTAATATTCTCACGTTTCACTGATCAGGTAGGCGAGAAACGGAAAAATGTTTATCTAATATAAGGTAACAAAAAAAAATCTTATCTTTGAAGCTGATGGCTATATATATTATTTTCTGGCACAGTAGAGAAAAAAAGTCTCGGAGACTGTACATGCAGTGGGATTTAATTTCATGGATCATAATCATATCTACTCATCAGAATTGATTGCGGATATCAAGTGCAGATTCTTCGCTTAAATTTTCAAAAGACTTATCTACCTTCCCCCCCCCTCTTTCATGGCTGGTTTTCTTTTCAATGAACAGGATCAACGTGAACAAGAGATCGGCCAACAAAAAGACAAAGAAAAAAAGGATGCTACTCTTGGTAGTCGATCCTATCAAATCCTTGAATAATAACTGAGCTTAATTTACTCCGTTTCTGTTAGACTCCATATTTTCTTTCCTTCTTTCTTTATCTTTGTCAGTGTTATTTAATGTAGATAGAGAGAGAGAAAGGAAGAGAGCTTTCTCTCTCTAGATTCACATAAAATTATGAACATCCACCACCAACCAAAAGAAAATTATTGAAATGCTTGGAACAAAATATATAGCAGAAATCTCAGGTTTTAAACCCAGACTGAGAAAGAGTAAGGTCATTTATAATATTACATACACCTGAAAAAAGTTTTCATAGAAAAACCGACCATAGAAACAGATCATGGTTCTACTCGTACCTATAAATTAATCTCAGTACCTAAAACCCATACTCAGAACGCATAATATAATTCTTTGGAGGAAAAAAAAAAAAGCTCACAATATTGAGATAGAATAATTTGAGGTAATAATAGTTTGGGAAAAAATGGAGAAGAATTACCTGGGGCAGTAGTTGGAATGGGAGGGAGTTTCTGATCATTAGGGGAAGCAGCAGCAGCAGCGTCAGGCTTCTTCTGGTGTTTGGAAGAAAGAGCAGAGGCATCGAATCCTAGGAGGTCAGCGAAGGTTTCCAGCTCGGACCAGAAGTCGCTGGTGGTCGATTTCAGACCAAGTTTTGGAGGGACGAAGTCAGAGATGATAGCACCTCCACACATACTTGTAGATTCTTAGTATTTCAGAAAGGAACACACAAAAGACAAGGTAAACAAGAAATGACGCAGAGGAAAAAGGAACAAGGGAAATGAGATAGTGAGGAAGAGAGGTGTAAAGGGATGTGGTTTTATAGTGGCTCATTTGGGGTGACCCCTTTAGTTTCTCGCCCTCCAACTCAACTTAATTACCACTTTACCCTATCCTTCCTCCCTTGCCGTTTTTTAAGTCCAACGTCTGGATATCAACTCTTCCATTCTCTTGAAATTTAACCCTTTGAAACTTAATTGTTTTAATTTCCTGATTCCTGTATTTTATGACTCATTTATAAAGAAAATAAAATATCTATCTTTAATGCCCTCAAGTTGGAGAAAACTGACTTCTGAGTATTTATTAAAATTAAGTTCTTTATCTAAATATGCACAAAGTTTATTTTCCCTATAGGTGTAAGTTGCACGCGCAGCACTGTAGAGAGGAGATGGTTTGTTGATCCGATTGGAATGATTTATTAAGTTAGACAAATGGATTATGCGTTTAGAATTGGAAAGAGGAGTTATTAAAAAATCTTTAATAATTAAAAGTGTTTTTTCAAAAAATATCTTTTTTGTCCTACTGATTTTAATTTCTTGCTTTAAAATGAGCCGGACATTATTTTTGGTACTATTTACTATTGACCCTAAAAATAAAAATAGAGAAACTAAAGGAACACTGAAGATGTAAGAATGGGTTAATCTGGTATTGAAGCAATAGAGATAGATAAATTCGGTTGGTTAATTAGTTGTACGGATGATGCATTTTTAAATAAAAACCTAATTCATATTTTCATTTACGATTTTTGTTTGCGTATACTTAATAAGCACTAATCCAAAAGAGACGCTTAGTTTAGTGGTATTGACGTAGCCTCGTAATGAAATCTACTTGAAATGTCAGATTTTCGAATTTGGAAGAACACTAGTTGAAGGCTTGGAAATTAATCCCCAATGCCTTCATTTAACATTGAGATTTTTTTAACTAAATATAAGTATAATTTTATTCAAAATATTTTTGTTCGAGATATGATTAAACATTAAATTAGGGCTGCACATTGGATAAACTTGACTAGACCAAAACCCAACCTAAAGTCTAATTTGTTTCATGGTTAGGTTGGACTAAGCGGCCTGTGATCCGATCTAGTTCAGTGTCAACAAGTGGTTATGTTAGACCGGACTTTTTGGTTCACTAGACTAGTGGAATCATATAGACAACTCAAAACCTCAATATTTCAATTTTTTTTTCATTTCTTTGGTAAGCCAAAAATTAAACCTGCTAAACATAATTAAGGCAATAAAAATACCTAAAATCATATAAAAATCATCATAAAACTTTAACATACATACCAATAAACAATCTCTAACACACATCTGTCTTATTTGGAACGCCAAACAAGAAGAATGCGTGTAGCTTGGAATCATCTTAATATAAATGATAACCCTGAATTCACTTCCATCCACTGGTCTCGTGTAGAATCAAAAGAGTACACACAATACAAAAATTTGATGATAAGTTAAAAGCAAAAAAAAAAATTATGTCTAGACTGTCCTATAAGCAGACATAGTCTTACAGCTAAAACACCTGAACAGAGTAAAAACTTGTCTAGGATATCAATTAACTATCCAACAAGCAACTCAAAATTAACTATAAGAAAAGCTAAAAAAAATCAAAGGAAAAATAATAGAGACATGGTATGATCCCTCCCCTGTATCAATTTCTTTGTTCAATGGCAACTAACCTCTTCAGGATACAAACAATTATCGCTCAATCCCTGAACTTTGACTTGATGTAACTCAATCCCGATAGTTTTAATCATTATATAATTTAGTCTCTATATTTTAAAAAATAAAATCATATATAAATTATAAAACGGTTAAAATTATAGGGATTGAATTGCAGTGAGTCATAATTCATAGACTTAGTTATGATTGACTCAATACTATATATTGAATTGCCACGAGTCAAAGCTCAGATATTGAATTACAATCGGATCAAAAGTTCGTGATAAAAAAGATTTCCCTGTAGAAAATAAAAGAATAGAGCAGACTACAACAAAATGATTTCAGTCAGCCATCTTTGTCAACCGATGAATGGTACTTCTTGCAACCCTATTGCCAGGATCAATCTTTAGAACAGTCCTCAGGTCTTCTGCACCAAGCTTGTACTTTTCCATGCTCTCGTACAAGAGAGCACGTTGCACCAATAAAGATACATTTGTGCCATCGTTTTCTAGCACCTGTATAACATAACGCAAATCAAACAACTCACTTTCCAAATAATATACGATAAGGATCATGAAGCTATTCAATCCATCCATCACAGACAGACACATTAACAATATAGTAGAATTTTTGGAGCCATCTCCTATTAAATTTAACAACTAAAGACATGCTACCAAGACAGCAGCAAAAATGTCTACAAGTATATTCAATTAAAGCATGATACTTTAGTACATGTCACCCTTTTTAGTTTTCTTTCAAGCCATTATCAATATCATTAACTAATGGCTTAATACACTGCGGTAGTTGTTTGCCCCAAGATAGAGGAATGTAGTTTAATTTGTCCAACAATTAATGCAATCTTAACAACTGTGGTACTATGTTCAACCTGTAATATACACTACTAGATAACCTCATTATCCATGGTTTAAATTAAAACCATAAAAACAACTGTTTCAACATTCAAATCGTTAGGATATCAAAGTATACCTTTGTACAATCGGCCACTGCTTTTTTATACTCTCCAACTTCTTTGTAACATGAGGCTCTGCATGACAACACCTCTGTCATACCATCATTATCCTCATTTCTCTCAAGAAGGATGACAGCCCAAGATAGCCACTTAATAGCATCTGCAAATTGACCTTGCTTGTAATTGTCCATTCCTTTACCTTTTGCTGTAGAACCCGATAGCCCAGAAGGAGGAGGTGGAAGCCCTTCAAGTTCAGTGGTTGTAACACCTACTTCATGTCCTCCTCCACCGAATTCAGAATCCAAACCCCAATCATCAATGTCAGAAGATGATTTTCCTCCAAATCCTTCCGAAGTCACAGGAGCACTTCCAACCGAAGCTGAGGAAGATGAGAAAAGCATGTCTATAGGGTCACCACCAGCAGATGTCTGCACAGGGTTCTGATTCAAATTGGTAGATCCTGTAAAATTGATATTATCTGCAGCAGAACTACTTGATGGGAATGTGGTAGAGCCTGGTTTGGAAGCATTCTGGAAATCTCCAAAACCATCATCCTCTGCTTTATTATTTCCTGTGGCCATTCCAGCTGAATTAAGACTACCAGATGGTTTTGATCCAAATCCAACCAAAGAGCTGAATGGATCTCTGTTAACATTCGTCCCACTTCCAGCTGAACTACCACTATTCATGCTTCGCATTGAAGGACCACCGAGATTTGTGCTTTTATTAGCGCTCATGCTTGTATTATTGTACCCGGAATATCCCCAACTCCCACCACTTGTCGTCGTCGTGTTACTAGTTTTAGGCAAAGCATCCGCCATATTGCCCATCGAAAAGGAGCTCTTGTTCGATGTAGTACTTGAGGCCTTAGAAACAGGAATCGAATTTATAGGAGTATTGCTGCTACTCTTAGAATTCTGTCCCAATGCAGAGCTCACCAAATCTCCAAAGAGATTAGGGTTTTTACCAACAACTCCGACGGTCGAACTAGAACCCGAAGGTTGTGTAGATCCCCAACTCTTGCCAAAGATATCCCCGACCATTGAAGAGGGTCCACCCGGCAATCCAGACTGATTCGCCAGATTCGGAGCGGGCTGGTGAGTCCATGATGGCTTGTTGGGTTGCCACGAGGGCCTGGGTTGCGCCGATGAATACGAAGAAGAGGGGGAAGAATATGGATGGGACAATTTCTGGTTTTTCTGATCGTCCAGAGATTTGGGTCTATTGGATCCGATCCCGAGATCAAAGTCGAAATTGAAGTTCTTCAGCGAGGCAGACGAAGCAGTCGTTTGATTGGGTTTTCCATAATTCGAATTCATCCCTGAATTCTAGGTGGAAGATGTCAAAAGACGAAGGATCCGCTAATGGAGATCTAAACAGAGAGAGATTCACAGGTCTTACCCCAAACGGAAGGAGAAACAACACAGCTCAATGGAAGTCGATTTCAGAGAAGCTTCGTGATGAAATTTATCTGGGAATTGGATGCCCGTGGTTAAGGTCCGAGGCTCCTCGCCACCGTCGATCCATTTATATTAATTAGGGAAAATTACACAGAGGTCCAGCCAAACCATTTAAATACAAAAAGTTCTAAACATCCTCATATTTATTGTCAAGTCCTATGTAACCTTTTTGTAATATATTGTATATATAAAAAGTCTGAAATACCCATCCCGTTGTAGCGTAGAGATAATATTTTTCCAATTTAGCAGTCACCCTGCAGGCCGATCTTCAAAGCCACCAAACTAGACTCCAACTCCAAATCAGAGGTACGGAGCAAAGACATTGGTATAGCCTCCCCCAATTAAACGATAATTCCAGTGGTAGAGACGGCGGCTCGGCTAGCGACGGCATGCGGTGTCTATTACTTCTGTAACAAGAGGGGAAGCGGTGCAAAAGGCCAAGAGCGCACGGCGGACGACGAAGATACGTTGTTAAATTATTCGGCAAATCCTTGACTTCATGATTTTCAGCAAGAGAACCAGAGGTAATTATTAATCTTTCGAGTGTTGCCTCTCCTTTCATTTTCGTTTTGCTTTTATTGAATATTGTTTTTGGGTTATAGATCTTCTGTTCAAGGATTAGCACAGTGTAATTAAATATAAGTATTTTTATTAAATTGTATTATTTTGATATGACTGGTTTAAACCATATGAGTTGACTCCAATCTAATCACTAACCTTTGACCCACTGTTTATACCAGCTCAAAGGCCGATCCGGGTTTTAATACCTTGCATCAAATTCTAATTTATACCATTTAAATTTACAATGTAAATCTCTCATCCTTAATTTTAACACCATTCATTTCATTAAGAAAAATGATGATTCAACAAATTTAAATTAAATGATGATATATTAATATTTAATTTGAAATTTGTTAGTTTAAGAATATTTAAATTATAAATTGATATATTAAATGATCGATTCCAACAGCCAGGAAATCAATAATCAATAAATTAGTTTTCTTTAAAAAAAAAGTACAACTCTGAATTGATTTAATGTAATTTGTAATTAAGAATCATGAAAATAAATCTTAATAGTAGTATTTAATTGGCAAAAAAAAAATCTTAATAGTAATATTTCTTTTACACACACACGAGAAAATCAATCACCTAACTACGGCCTTCCCTGTAAGGGGTGGAAACAGGTCAGGTCAGGCCATGCTCCACCCTAAACAGGCCTGGCCTGTTTGGGTGGAATCTGGCCTGTGGCCTATATGCAGGCACATTTTTCGGCCTGAGCCTGTTTTTGGCCTGCCCTGTGGCTTGTAAGGAAACCTGTAAGAGATCATACAGCAAAAATCACACAAGATCAAGCAGATCATTCAACCCAGCTACGTTAGAAGATTTATCCAGTTAATTCTAAAAGTATAGTAAACACTCTCATTAGCAGGTAAAGCCATAGCCAATACTCTATCATAAACACTCATAGCTTAATCTACTAATTCGCAAAAGGCACCAAAAATAGATTGTTCCGTAGAATAGAAATAGGGAATAGGACTTAGAAAGAAAGAAGAGAGTGAAGTAAAATAGAAGACTAACCTTTCTTGAAGGCAAGGGCAAAGTGGACATCGACACCCGACTACGTGAGATGATTCTGAACGTCCTCCACAAACTGAGCCCCAGGAATTTCTCATCGCTCCGTCACCAAAGCAGATAAATCTACGGCTATCGATGACGAGGAAGAAGCCATGGTTCCTTGAAAAATATTCAGTTAATATAGCAAATCAGCATCAGAGAAGAGACGAAGCGAAGCAAGGCGAAGAATAAAAAAGGAAGAGAGATTACTAGTGATATTGGCTATCTACTCATCCTTGTTCAAGGATCTCGTACCTTATGGCTATCTCTCGCTGGAATCCAAATTTCTCTGCGTTGAGATGCCGACCAATTGCGACTTGTTCACATTATTTGAAGGAGATTAGCGTCTCGGACTCGATTGGGATTGCAAAGAAAGCTTCGAAGCCACTGGTGAAAGCAGTACAGGCTCATCGCATGCCCTTTCACAACACATTTGACTTCGTCTTTTGCGGCGAGGGTTAGAGATAAGAGGTGGAGTTTGGAGCTTAGGGTTAGAGAAAAGGGAGAGAAATAGACTAGTGATATTGGGCTCACTAGTATACGTTAAAAAAAGGAAGAGAGATTACTGAAGGGATGGTGTGGAGTTTGGACCACTCAACTCGGGCTTGTTGGTCCATATTATTAAAAAAAACAGGCCGTCTGACAGGCCAAAAAGGCCTCTCAGACGGCCTGGGCCTATTTTGGAAACAGGCCTTCTAGGCGGCCTGACCTGTGGCCTGAGCCTGTAAAAGCCTGGCCTGTACAGGCTTTTTACAGGCCAGGCCACAGGCCGTTTGGCCTGTTTCCACCACTATTCCCTGTGCATGATCAGATCAAGTTGTGGCCAGTGCCAGTCCTTGCCTTGCTAAATTAGCCCATCTATCGTTTCTTCTATTTCATTTCATTTCATTATTGAAGATATGACTTGGATAAAGTTGGCGCCAACAATGCCAAAAAAAAGAGTCAGAAACTTCCCTTCCTGCTTTATTTTGGCAAAACAACAAAAGCCAGAGAAAGAAAGTAGTTTAGCATATAAATCGGACATTAATTTTCTATAACAATCACACACACACACACACAACTCACTCACTCTCTCTCTCTCTGCATGTGAACATGTTAAATTAATTCCTCACGAGCAATATTACAATTCCAGTTATAATCACAGTTTGTTACACAAGAGCCAATAACAGGCTGCTGGCAAACACAAGGAAAAATATCTAGAAAGTAAAATAAATCAGTGTTTACTCGCACGAAGTTGACCGGTAACATATTGTGTTGTAAATTAAGATTCTCCTAAGAATCTTGTTGATACGTAATTTGTAATACATCAGTATACTATTTCTTAAACCTAAAGATATGTCTTGGGCTATGAAAATAAATTATACTGTACAATTTTTTTTGGTACACATGCAAACTATGTACAGTTTAATGTAACAAAAATGGAGCCAAATCTTCGACTTTTATATGGACTATTGGACTACTCTAACAAAAAGAGTCTTTCTCCTGTCCCTCTTGTGAATCTTCCAAGGATAACGGTGAAAACTATATTGTCTTAATCTAACGATATATTCGATCCAAACAACAATTCTGTGATGGGCTTGTTTGGTAAGTACGTTGGGAGAACGGATACAGATTCCGAGGTAAATATGTCAGAAGAATTTTGTCTCAGTAAGCGCAAGAATGACTTTTAGATGCCCAAACGGGCTATCTAAACAAGCCCATTATATACATTGACTTACAAGATACTGTAACACTGTTGTTAGATCAAGATAACACCAAATGTTGCAGGGAAGCTTATGAACTATGAGCAGTGGCGGACTCAGGACCCTGGTTCAGGGGGTGCAAACTATTTTTTGAGAAGATAAGTGTGACTTATTCTTAATATCTTTTGAGAAGAATTTGAGAAAAAATTTAGTGGGTTCAAAATTAACAAATTAGAGGGTGTAAAATAAATCACATAACACTAATATATACCTAATTTTTCGGAAGTCAAGGGGTGCGGCTGCATTCACTGAACCTCGTGTAGGTCCGCCAGAGCAGGGTGGTGGAGTTTGGAAGCCGAGATAGAGAGGTTTGACATGGAGCTAGACATATGGAGGTAGGGAGGGGTGGTTTCTCTGCCATGAGCTGTATGTTGTTTAGTTGAACATGGTCGCATGGATGGTCACGGCTACAACGCAAGTCCACTGCGACTTTTGAGGATGTTTGTCACACCCCTTTTATTGACGCAGCTGTTCTAAGCGTGTAAAACTTGTATTTATAGAATAACTTTATTTCTTAATTTCTTTAGTTTGATATTTTTGAAAATATTTAAACCTTTTCGAATATCTTTTCTATAACGTTATTTCCCCGTCTGAATCCAAAGTATTAAACTTAACCTTAGGCCGTCACTCTTTATTTATATATATTTTTTCATTTTTCTTTCAAAAACTATTCTTTAGGCTCATCTACTCGCGATAACCATTTAGCTCTACTAGTTATTTATCGAGAACATCATTTACTTGTATATCTACCTTCAGTCTCATATTATTGTATACATAATTTATACAATAAAATATCCACATCCATCTAAGCTATCTATGCCTAAAATAAAACCTTAAACTTCTAATTAAGTCAAACTATATGTAAAGGGCTCTTCCATCTCCAATCTATGTTTCCCTTGTCACCAATTCCTTGCCTTTTGAGCTACCCACTTCTGCTATATTTTGTTGAATGGGAGGGTGAGATTTTGGAAAATCCCTGTAGAAACCACAGTTTATCATATAGTTATATATAAGATCCACAATCGTGTAAAATAACCACATGTTCATAAGGCATATACGGCAATAATACACATCATGAGGTCCCACCTCAACATCATACGGCATATACGGCAATAGTGTATATCATGAGGTCCCACTTCAACATCATACGACAATAATTTACGGCATGAGATTTCATCTCAACATCATACGGCAATAATTTACGGCACATCACGTGGCACAAACAATCATATAGAATTAAATACATAAGAATAAGATAAAAAGAGTTTCTACCTGTTTCCTTTTGTTTATCTTTACCTCTCTTGGTATCCCCTTTCTTGGTCTTCCTCAGGTTGCTCAAGCAAATGTCAAATCCTAAGAACATATACATATAATTTTTCCTTAATTATACGTTTATCTAACTTTAGATTTATCTCATCTTTCTCTCCTGACTTCATTTATAACCCTTTACACTTTTTATTTTCTTTTTCTTGACTTTAGAATTATTTTTCAATAACTTTGAAAAATAATAATTTATTCTATAAAATTCCA
>JANTPZ010141712.1:0-42369 GCA_025593235.1 Vachellia pachyceras | reverse complement strand
AATGACCAAAATGCCCTTTAACTTTCTCATAATTACCATTTTGCCCTTACTTTCTCTACTTTTTCAAAAATTACTCTTTTGCCCTTACTTTTGATACTGAAAGACCTTTATGCCCTTGGTATTTTATTAAATAACGTATGGGTCCCTTTCCTGAAGGTTTTCCCATCCTCATATCACTCTGGGCAATTTCCTTAATTCTGGAATTCCTACGGAACTCCATGTTCTAAGCCAGATCTATCTTTACGACGTCCGACCTATAGTCTTTCTTTCTATACTATTTACCTCTGATTTCTCTTTTCATTCCTAGCTATCGGATTAGCATTTAATTCAACTAGCACACAAATTTATGGATATTACAATTTCCAAGGAAAAAACCAATGTAAATTTCCCTTAAACATCCCCTTTAACTTTATAAACACTAAGACTTTAGATTTGTCTTTAATGTTATCCAATGCTTCCCTAAACTTGTGGTCACTTTTACGCTACACAAAAACTCATTTTAAACTCATTGGAAGCATCAAAATCATCAAAACAATTCTCCTTCCTCATGAATCAGGTTTGGCCGAGAGGTTTCCCCAAATTACCATCAATGTGATTTTCCAACTTTTAACACGTATATCATCATATTCTTGTTTTCAAACTCATCTTCATGCATGGCAAAGCTGTTTAACTTTCCCATGTCAAATAAAAATTTGGGCAGTACCTCCCCTAAAAGTTCATCATTCCTAAATTTTACAAAATTCAGGAACAAGTTCCAATAACCACAATATATATATATATATATATATCAACATGCTCCTTACAACACAATGAGACTTTTGCAACCAATCAATGGCTCTAAATCCCTCTCTTTCTCACCTTCCCTCTCAAGAACCCTAAGTATGAAACTTGAGAAAGAGAGATCAAATCAAAATTTCAATCCATGGAAGTGGCAAAGGAGAGCACAAGGAAGAGTTTCATGTATGATTTCAAGTACCTTCACCTCTTACCTTGAATTTCTCTTGAATTTTTCTCCTCTTGTATAAGCTTGAATGGAGGCTTTTGCTCTCAAAATTTCTGCTCATGGAGGTCGGCCAAAATGGAGTGGGAATGGAGAAGAAATTGTGTTTAATAATTCTCACTTAAAAGAATTAAGGGCTAAGATTAAGTCTTAGTAATTAAGTATAATCCAATGGTTGAAAATGTGCCACACATATGATAGTTTCTAAGCTCTCATTAGCCCTTCAAAAGTGAGTAATGATGGCTGTAACTAGGGGTGAAAATCTGGTTTGATTAACCAAACTAGATCCCTATCAGTTACTTTTACTGATTACACTTTTTTACTGGTAAACATAACTTTATTCCGGTAAATCTTTTTCTACTTTTCTAGAGATATTTTCTTCCTCGTTAAATCTCCATATTTTCCTCTTAAATATGACAAATCTATTATTCTCAAAATACCCTTGATTTCCTCAAATTTTATAGGATTATTTTATCCTGTCCAAAATCCCTGAAAACGAGCAATTGGAGGGAAAAATACTTTTAGGACTTAAAAATTTCTCCATTTTTCATTAATACTCTAGCCATTTTTATTTTCCCAAAATGCCCTCTAGATTGTCTAAAATAAATTATATTTCAGGGATTTTCGGGTCTTTTTCCTGATTTTCGGGAAAATCGCCATAATAGTACATTGGGCAATAATTTTATTAAATACTATAAAATTCACTGAATTTTTCCATATTTTTGTCTCAAATTTTTGAGAGCTCCTGATACCTTAAATAATTATTTTTCCCCCTTTTTGCCCTTCAAAATTACATAGACAGAAATCCAGTCCGAATCTGGAAAATCCATAATTCACGGTTGTGCTCAGAGAGTCGAGCTCTGTCTATTAGGCATCTGTAAATTTTTTGTCAACAGTTGACTTTTGACTTTGACTTTGAGTTTGTCAAATGACCAAAATGCCCTTCCATTTTCTCATATTTACCATTTTCCCCTTACTTTCTCTAATTTTCCAAAATTCCCATTTTACCCTTACTTTTAAAACTGAAAGACCTTTATACCCTTGGTCTTTTGTTAAATGACATATGGGTCCCTTCCCAGAAGGTCACCCATCCTCACATTAATCCAGGACGAGAACGCTTAATTTTGGAGTTCCTACGAAATTCCATCTACTAGGCCAGATCTAACTTTGCCACTTCTAGACCATAAACTTTCTTTCTTAAGTACTATCCATCTCTGAGTTCTAATTCATTTCATAATTACCTGATTAGCATTTATTTTAGTTAGCAGTAAAATCATATATATTAGAAATATCACACGTCAGCACCAGATTTTGCTTTAAATGGAAAATAAACCCGACCAGCCTTCTTGGATCCAACCCTAGCCGGTTAGGATAACCTAATTAGGTTAAGTTTGAAGAAGCCAATTGTTGAAGGGGACATAACACACTCACACTCATTTTCTCTCATCCTCTCTACTCTAAAATCCCTAACTTCACCCTCATCTCACTATCAATCCATCATGTGCTTTCAATCATCCATTTGGAGTCCTATTCCGCATCACATGAGTTGTAGAGCATCTCCTTTCCTCTTGAGGATGAAGGCAGTCTCAATTCAAAGTTTTGAAAGCGGAGTATTTATTTTCAATCTGTATTTATATTATAGATTACTTGGATTCTGAGTTAGAACTGGTAATGTGTACGTAGATACTTGGTCTGGTCGAGCCAAACTTAGATTATTTGTGTATTGAGTTTGGTTTGTGATTGACATGGTAGAATGAAGTCTCACATCTACTTATTTAATGAAATCTTTGTTGTTCTCTTTAATCTTCCAAGTTGTGCTCGATTTTAGAGGTAATGAAGTGTTGAGTTGAATTTTTCACATTGCGACTTCCGTGCACACACTAAGTGTTTTTAAAGAGTTTCATGGAATGGATTCATTACATGGGATTCCTGACCCAGCGAGTTGTTGGGATTTTGATTACGATGCTTAGTGCGAAAATGAATATTTTCCCTAATCTTTTGCTAACTATGATGGCTTAATTCATTTTCAAGAGGAAATCCACAATTAAACATTTTTTTCACTCTAATCTTGTTTTGCTGCTTCCACATAATTCAAAAATACCAAAAACAAGTTTTATTTTGTGTTTAAGCTTTTGGTAAATAGCAATTTTAAACCGAAAATTGTTTTCATTTGCATTGCGGACTTAAGCACAAGCTAGAATCATTTTGGTATGCATTAGCTCTAGAGAGAATAACCCTAGGGTTGCACCCTGTGCGATCCTTGGAAATCACAAATATTTTTTGATCCATTTCCAAGGCTAGACTACAACAAAATTTTATAATTTGTGGCTTAACCGGGGAGCTAAGTACCATTGGTTTAGATTGTGTTTTTGTTTGTCTATCATGCATTTAGTCTGTTCATTTTGCATCTGCTTATAGCATAGAACTAACTTGTTCATATCATAGCATTGCATTTCAAGAACATTAGTTTTCATCTGTATTTTGCATAGTTTTCACACTTTCGCCATGACCAATCTCAATTTTCGCCGTGATGCACATGAATTTTCGCCGCGCCGCCAAAAATCCCTTTTTCACACTTTATTCACTTGTTTCATTTCATTTTCAATACATACATACACTTCAATCATACATATCTTTCATATATACTCATTCATACACTTATACACACCCATTCCATTCATTTTTTAAGTGTGTTTTGAGTTGTTTTAATTTTTCTCCTACCTTGATTTTCCTTCGTATGCCCAAAAAGAATCAGCTAGAACCTTATGATCCCAAAATTGAGAGAATATTGAGGGAGAGATGCAAGGCTCACGAAGAAAAGAGAAGGCCAAGGTAGTTAGAGAATTAGGCATAGAAGTAGGAGAGTCTAGTGTAGAGAAAATAGATAATTTAGGAAATTCTTCTATAGAAAACACTATGGATGAGAATCAACCAAACCCCCAAAACAGAAATATAAATGAAAATCAACCGGCGAATGGTAATAGAAGAAATGGTGAAGGAGATAGTAGGGGATAATAATGGAAATAATAATAGAAGAAGGAAAATTAGGAAAGCCACAACCTCTGATGTAAATTATGATCCATTTTCTGCTACTTGCCCTAATTACGATGTGAATTTTGAAATTAAGGGATTGTTAATTAACTCTCTTCCGAAATTTCATGGCTTGCCAGGAGAGGACCTATACATCTATCTGCAATCATTATATATGATATACCAGAGCATGAAACCAGTTGGAGCCTCCCTTGACCAAGTTCTATGGAAGGTATTCCACTTATCATTGGAAGGGAAGGCAAGATGATGGTTTATGAGTCTGCTAAGACACGTAGTCAATGTCTATCAAAGCTGGCGTAATCTAAGGAAAGCATTTTGGAGAAATATTTTCCAGCCTCAAGAACATCATCTATGAGGAAGGAGATTTATTCCTCATGCCAAGAGTATGATGAATCATTATACGACTATTGGAATAGATTTCAAGATCTTCTTTCTCGATGCCCTCACCATCAAATACCTGATGAGCAATTAGTTCAGTATTTCTATAATGGGTTGAAAGGTCAAGAATAAGGAATGCTAGATGCTGCTGCTGGAGGATCATTGATAGATTTGACCGCTAAAGAATCTTGGGAACTTATAAAGAAGATGGATTTGAACCACTAACAATATAGTGTTAGAGACATTAGGGCTGCCCATGAAATTGGAACATCAAGTGCTCATAACAGAAGAATAGACACCCAAGAATCAAAGGTCAATTCTTTGGAAAGCAAATTCACATCCCAATTGTCTCTAATCACTACTGAGTTGAAGAGTTTGAATGCTAATAAAGTCCAACCATCCATGGATTTAGCTACTCCAAGTTGTGAGACTTGTGGGTCAGTAATGCACATAACAAGTATGTGCCCAAGCCTATTTGAGGATGTATCTGCAATATATCAAAGGAAAGCCAACCAAAAATGGGATCCTTACTCCAACACATATAATGAAGGGTGGAAATCCAACCCTAAGTTTAGTTGAAGGGGTGAAGAAGCCCGTGGCCAGAGATTCCAAAGAAATGGAGGAGTTGGACCATCTAGCTCCAACATACAATCAAAGAATCAGCAAGCCTTGAGTGTGCCATCAAAGGAAGATACAAATTAGCTTCTTCAAAATATGTTGATTTTACTCCAGGAAGAGAAGGCTTCTATAGCTAACCAGTTTAATTCATTAGCCTCATTGATTCAAAAGGATTCCTCAAAGAATGATGCGAGGTATGCCTCTTTGGAAAAGAGGATGGTGCAATGGGAAACAAAAGCAGAGAATTTGAACTCCTTTATAACTCAACTCTCAAACAACATAAGTAAATAACAAGCAAGGAGTAGTGGCTCTATACCTTCGAATACCATCATCAATCCCAAAGGATTAAATGCCATAAATTTAATAAGTGGGAAGCAAGTGAAGTTTAAGGATGAGGAAGAAGAGGAGAAAGAAGAAGAGGTTAGTGAATATGAAGGATTGTCACATCCCACAACTAATGAAAAGAGAAGAGTGCCAAAGAAGAAGAGTTGCTGCTAAAAAGAGAAGTACCCTCAAGAAAAGAAGAAGAAAGAATGGCTTCAGAGCTAGGGACAAAGAGAACAAATCTGAAAGAAAGCATGCATGGTTCTACCTCGTCCCAAGGTAAAGAGATAAATATAGATGAACTTCCTTTTCCCAATTCATATTTAATGGGTAAAATGTTGGGATTAGGACGTACAAGCAGCGGAATTTAAAATTTTCTAATCCCAAATGCAGATCTGTCAAAGGCATTTAGATTGAGGAGATGAAGGCGTACCTTTTACGTTTCGAGATTGTCCCTTCCTCTACGTCTGGATCTCTTCAAACTCCACAACCTTCCACGCTCTTACTTCTAATCATGAGGAGCCGATGTTCTTTCAATCGCCTCACTCTACCGGTATCCACGCGAATAGTCTCCAACAATAGCAGCGTGCTAGCGCCTCTTTGTTTCACTCTCTCTCTCTAGGGTTTCATAGCTCAAGAGCGAATTCCAATTCAGAATGGGATGCCTCTTCTGTTCACGAGCACTTATATTTATAAAGCTCATAGAGTGCATCATAATCAAGGATTAATCTTTTATTAATCTTGAAAATTTCAAATTTTAATTCCAAAAGGATATTCTAGATCTAATCTTGAAATTCGGATTTCAAAAGATTTTCCAGATCTAATCTTGAATTTCAAATTTTAAAAGATATTCTAGATCTAATCTTGAATTTCGAATTTTAAATAAAAGAAATTCTAGATCTAATCTTGAAATTCGGATTTCAAAAGATATTCTAGATCTAATCTTGAATTTTGAATTTCAAATAAAAGATATTCTAGATCTAATCTTGAAATTCGGATTTCAAAAGATATTATAGATCTAATCTTGAAATTCAAATTTCAAAAGGATATTCAAGATCTAATCTTGAAATTTGAAATTTGAAATTCAAAATGTGAAATTCGAATTTTGCAATCTTAATTTGGATTAAATTGATCTGATCAAATCATATTCATTTAATTAATCCAAATAATGAGCCAACAAATTTAATTTATCTGTATAAATTAAATTGATGTTAGTTATTTAATTTATCAAATAAATTAAACTAACACACAAATATTATTTATGTAATATTGTGCAATTTCAAATTTCAACATATATACACATATATTTAAAATTCGAATAAACCCTAGAAATAAAGTTTATGTTGGGCTATTCTTGCGTGCGACCCTGTAGGCCCATATAAAGTTGGCAGTGGGCTAATCTCACCATAAGCCCACAAGTCGCAAGCGGTCTCTAGCAAGACATTACGACTACCCAAATCATACGGGGATCATTAACACGACATAATCTTTCATGCAACCACATCACGTCCCTTTTGTCACACGATATCTCGGTCAAGGATGAGGTATGGATGACGTCATCCTCCTATTCCCGACCATTACTTTCTCGATCCCTGAGTAGTCCGATCAAAGCAACGAAAAAACCTCTTTTCGTTACAGTATGGCATACATTTCTCAGACTCACTCATCAAAAGGCCCAGTAATATCTCTCAACTAATGTGAGGGACAAATCCCATCTTGATCACTCATATTCCTCCACATGAAAACCCTTAAAGCCAATTATAGGATTTATCATCACCCGGTCAAAGGTGACTTTTGACTAGGTCAAAGTTTAGAGACTTTCAAACAAGAATCCATGATGATCTCAGGTCAAAGGGCATTGTGACGTGATTACATATGAGATAAGCTAATGACTTAATCCATGCAGCTTTCTCATAGCGGGTAGGTCCAGCACCTTGTACTCTTACAAGTGCCTATGACTTTGACTCGTATCTTCATACCTTATCAAAGTTATACTGGTCTTACTTTATCTTTGTTACCACAGAGATAATCGACCAGGGACATTTAGGACAATATTCATAATTTGCCCATGGATGCAATTATCATAATAAATATACTAAGGTTATGATAGTTAAATGGAGAAAATACATTAAAATAAATAATGTGTGAGGTACAATGATTAGCCCCTAGGGCACAATTTCCAACATTAAAAACTTGCTGAAAAGAAAAGTGAAAAGGAGGTTTATGATTTGTTTATCAAAGTAGAGGTCAATATTCAATTGCTTGAATTAGTGAAAAAAGTCCCCACATATGCTAAATAACTTAAGGACCTTTGTACCAATAAAAGAAAATTTAGGCCAAATGAAAAGGTCCAAGTACTACAATGTTTCAACCTTGTTTAAACCTCAAATCCCAGTGAAATGTCAAGACCCTTGATCTTTTACTATCCCTTGCACTATAGGTAAAATAACCATAGGGGGAGCATTACTAGATCTAGAGGCCGCAATTAACGTGATGTTAAAATCTGTCTATCAAGCTTTAGGGATAAAAATTTTAAAGCCCACATCAGTAGTACTCCAGCTAGCAGATAGAACGATTAGGTATCCGAATGGGATAGTTGAGGACATTTTGGTAAAAATGAAGGACTTAGTTTTCCCTGTTGACTTTTATGTTCTTGATATGTCTAAATAATCTATGAGTGAATCCACTTTGATAATGGGCAAACCCTTTTTGAGGACCGCTAATACTATCATTAGCATGAAAGAGGGTAGCATATCAAGGGAGGTGGGGGAGAGTAAGATCAATTTTAACATGTATGAGGCCCTGAGACATACGTGTGAGGAATATTCTTTGCTGAGTGTAAATGCCATAGATGCTGTTATTGATGATGCACGTGCTGAATTAGAAATGGAAAATGAACTTACATGTTCACATCACTTATCATATGCATCATTAACTGAAAAAGATTCAAAAATTCCATTTGAACCCCCTAATCCACCATTATGTTCCTGTAAAACAATTGAAACATGCACTCATTTTATATCGGTTGATAGCATGCTTTCCATGCCATATACATATTCTATGAATGTCACCGACAAGTACATGAATGCCTTATCATGTATAAAAAGTGATGACACCTCCAGGAGAGGAATTGCAATTGATTTTGCAGGACCATTTAACAAAATTTCAGCTGAACCGGTTGTACCTGTGCATGTAACGCTCCAAAAGAAAAAAATAAATATAAAAAGCCCCACATGTTACAGGAAAGGTGTGGGGAAAGGGAAAATTGATGGTGCTGGGTTAACAAAAAGAGCAGTCAGTGGCGTGCACGGTAAAGGGCAGAAAGTATGTGTGTGTGGTCAGTGTGTGTGTGCAGAGGACTTTTAAAAAAAAATTGACAGGCTGACACTGTGGGGGTGTTATAAATATCCCCACACCCTCAACACATGGACACACATTTTCACTTACACACACCCATTCCAGAGAGAAGCAGCGACGGATGGAGAGAGGAGGGTGTTGGAGAAAGAAGAAGGTGGAGGGAGGTAGTTTCCAGTTTAAAGGTTCTGCTTCTGGGATTATTTAGGTAAGTAAAATGCCTTATTTTTCATTAAACTTCGTTTATGAAAGCTGTTCTAAATATTTTTTTCTCTTTCTAATTGTAGCAATATTATGTATATTAGAAAATAGTTTGAAATTTAGATTTCTATCTAGTTTGAGTTTTATTTGCAGAAGGCCATAAAAATATACATTTAAATTTTATAACTATGTCCTATAAGATTATATCTATTTATTTGATACCATGAGTATTTTAGAAATTTAGTGTGATTAAAAAGAGATATATATATATATATTTGGATATATAGGATATGTAAAAAAAATGTGTAGAGGTTGATTTTTGGATATATTTGAGTAGCTTAGAATTGTTATTTTTATCACAAAATTTTATAAGTAAACGTTATTTATGAAAACTCCTAAATCAATTTTAGGTGTTTCAAAATAATAAAAATAATGATGATAAATAAAAATAAGAAAAAAAATGGGTGTGAATAATTTAATTGGAATATTGGAAATGTTATTTATATTTTAATCGGCTTAAATTTATTATTTTGCCATCATCAAATTCTATAATTAATTTTTCACTATAATATATTGTAAATAATTGTATATTGGGTGATTAATTATGAAAATTTCCTTAAATTTGTATTTACATTACTGTGTAGATTAATTGGTGATTGGGCTGTATTGGTTGCTTTACTCTTGAGGCTAGTGGGATTTAGCTTGGAATTAAGGTAATCGGGATTAATTTCTTTTATATACTTGTTGTGGACTGGAAGGTGTATTCTAACCCTTACTTTATTTATGAGAAAAATTTAATTGTGATCTAGAAAATTTTACATATTTTATATATGACATTTATTCAGTAAAACAGTGTATTTTTGAACTGTATGCATGTTTCGTTATACATGAGACCCTGTGACAAGTGTGATGAGTTATATGATTATGGCATTGGGACTGTATGAATGATGGTTATGCATGTATATCATTATATGTTATATTGTGGGTTATTTTTTAGACGAACGAAGAGTGGTGAATTATTGTGCCCCTTAACTTTTGCTGGTCCTTGGCCTGGATTTAAGCTAAGTTGGTGTGGGTGGACACCTCCTTACCTTGGCCTGTTACAGGTGGTATGGGAGGGGACAATGTTCTTGAAGTGACTAGCTAGTCGTTGGCCAGGTATTTAGCACTGATAGGATGTGCCATGTCTAGAAGTTATAAGGCGGAGCAGGTGGATTGGGGGTTAATTGCTTTTAATGGATATTATGTTATTGAATTATTAGTATTATGCTGAAAAACCTACTTCGTTGACTTGCATTCCTATCCTGCATATGTTAGAAATTGATTTTGGTTACTGAGACGTCAGTCTCATCCCGTTATTATAATTTTTTTCAGGCGATACCTCTAATTCTGATAGAGGTCGTGGGAAGTAGCCAGAGGCATAGTTATTAAGCCTTGTAGGCTCTTTTTGGTATTGGTGTTGTATTGAATTTTATATTGCCATATAGGGCCCATTATATTGATGCATTGTATTTCAGGAAGGCCGGTAAGAACTTGTGGGCCCTCTGATGTTGGTTCATTTTTTTCTGCCAACTGATTCGAATTTTATGAGACAATTTATGAACGGATCGTGTGGCAAGGATCCGGGGCACCTTATTTAATTAAATTGCTTCTGCGAAATTATATGGTTATTTAATTATGTTGATTAAATTATTATGGTATAGAAATGGTCTTTTCACTGCATGCTATGCTTGGAATTACAAAAGATGAGCATGGGGACACCGATGAGGCTCGAAAGCCGCCATGATTCTCAAGTTGTTCCTTTCCCTCATGCAATCATTTACTGAGATGTTGTGATGACAGTGTTGTGAATATGAATGATTCAAATGTGGGGGATGAACATTGCTAGTATTGGCAGCTTAGCTATTTTTTTATCAGTTAGGATTGTTTTGAATTCAATAAACTCCTTGAATTGTAATTGACTTGTCTTCAAGAGGTTTGTTCTTGTAAGGGGTCTTGTTTGTATGCTTTAGGATGTGCATAATGATTGGTTGAAGTTCTAGTGTGAATGTTGGCTATTATCTTGTGTTTTGTTTTTCCACCTCTGTGTTTTCTTCTCTATGGAGTTTCACCAAGACTAAATGCAATTTTAGTCGCAGTGAATCTTGCTATCTGTTGAGTCTGTCCTCTCGAGAAGTTTTCGTCACGACTAATTTGATTTTTCACCGCGGCTAAACTTCGCGACTGTTTGTTTTCCCAGGATTTTTGCCATGACCAAAAATTGGTTTCGTCGCGGCGAAAATCGTGTCTCTTTGCCTCCCTCTAGATTTTTTTTTCTTTTTAAGTCCATTTTTCTTTTTCATTCTTCATTTTCACCGTTGTCGTTGGATTGCTCTGTCTCTCGCGTTTCTATCATTCTCCATTTGCCGCCACAACTCTCACGTTACTCAACACCACTACATTCTTGTAGACTAGAGTAAGCAATCTCAACCTTTTTCTTCCATTCCTTTTCCATTTTCTTTTGATTTCCGTTTAACTCTCAGTGTTTTCGCCGTCATCACTGTTCAAGTTCTATGATTTGCTTCACGACGAAAAAGAGGATTAGCCATGATGAAGTTTATATTTCGCCGTGACTAACCCTAGTTTTTGCTGCGACCAACTTGAACTATAGCTTGTTTTCGCCTGTTTTGACTTGTGTTTTCTTTGTTTTTCTTTTCCATTTGTGTGTCTAGCTAGTAGCCATACCTAGGGCCAAGAACATGTTGATGCAGGGGATCAGTTTCGATATATCTACCCTTATGTATTCCAGCCTCCGTGATGCCGTCCTCACCTCCAAAACCACAAAGTCCATCATCTTTCCACATCTCATTTTCGATATGTTCACTGAGTTAGAGATTGAGATGTACCATGAGGACCTTCCATTTGCCCCAATCCCTGCTTTCATTTATGATAGGATTCGTGGAGCTCCCACACCTCAGCCTGAGCCATTCATCGATATTGACGACCTGGTAGCTGAGGAACAGGAAGTTCCAGCACCCCAGGTGCCAGATGTTCACCCACCGCATCCAACTCCAGTTACACTTGAGAGTTTAGCTACTGATTTCCAGCAGTTCAGAGTCTCAATGCTTTAGCAATTTGGGAGGGAGCGGAGGTATTATAGGAGGATGGATGCCTTGATTGCGCAGAGCTTGCATTTTCAGCTGCCTCCAGAGGAGGATGATCTTCGTGGTGCAGGATCTTCAGGAGCCGAACCGTCTGGAGAGGGCGAAGTAGCGGAGGGAGCTGAGGAGGAGGAGGCTGCTGCAAACGTGGATTCCAAGGGTGACTGGCCATGGATGGATAGAATTAGTTTTCTTTTCTATTGAGCTTTGACATAGTTGTACTGGATTTATTGTGAATTGAGTGTGAACTTATTATTTTGCAACTGTATATGTATAGATATTTTCCTTTATTGTTTCATCCGAATTCTGTTGCATGCCTGCATGAAATTTTGATATTGCTTACGAGTTCTACGCTTTATCTGCTTGTTAATTTTTCCCTTCAATCATTGAGGACAATGTTTGATTTAAGTGTGGGGGGAGAATTATGATTTTGGTTTTCCAAGCATTACCTTGATTTTTAAAATGCAACTAGAATTTTTTAAGGTTAAATGTTGGCTATTGTTACTGAAAACTTTGGAAATTTTCAAGTTTCTGAAAATTTTTTGAAAGTTGCTGAATTTCTAGAGGTTTTGAACTACATTTTTGCCCTCAGACCATTTTCGCCGTGACCTACTTTATTGTTCACCACGGCGTAAGTCATCAAAATAAAGCAATTCACCTCTAGGGTGATTTTCGCCACGGCCATCTTATGATTGCGCCACGCGAAGTCACTTGCACACAGAACTCACCTCTCGGATGTAGTTCGCCGCGACCAACTTATGGTTGCGCCGCGGTGAAACTTCAGTGCAAAAAAAAAAAGAGTTTTGAAGTTTGAAATAAAAGGTTCATCTCACCTTTATGCCTTCAACACTCCTGGGAAAACTTATGAAACCATGATTTTTATAGACAATGCATTAGGAAGTTGATGCATGAATTAAAGGGTAAAAGCTTTTGGTTAATTGCATTTTTCGAGTTATTAGCAAATGATAAGCGTGGATGCAATTTTAAATTGACTCTTTTCTTTTTTATTCTTGAGACTGTTTAATTGAGACATTAGCCTTGTCGTGAGGATAATTGGGCCTAATTCCATTTGATTTGTATGGGTCTGTCTTGATTTTAATCTCTCTAGAACTTGTATTGATTCTTAATCAAAGCTTTATGGTTCAATATTATGTGAAAGTGATAGAGGCCTTCATTTCAAAACCTTTCAATTCGCCTAAACACAAACCCTTCATAACTTAACCATTGTCTCCCATTTTGAGCCATTCACTCTTGAAAACTAGCATTTGGGATCTACATTCTTTTTATATATGCAAGCATATTCTGATCAAATTATGGTTCATATTTGGTCTTCTAAAAAAAAGAAGGAAAAAAAAAAGAAAAAAACATATATATAAAAAAAGAGAGAGAAGAAAAGAAAAAATAAAGAGAAAAGTACTATTGATGCGGATTTCTCTAAAGTCTTTATGATTAGATTCCTATGGTGATGTGTATTCAAGGATTTCTTTTCATCTTCATTAGTCGAAAATCCCCATCATCCACCTTAAACCATAAAGTCCTCTTGATTCACATTTTATTGATCTTGTGGTGGAGAGGTAGAAGAATTACAAGCATATGGTAGAGATTTGAATAAGCAGACCATGAGTGAAATTGTCCTTACATAGTGAGCTAAGAGAGAAACACTTCTACCTTTGAGAGGAAGTTTTTTTTATTCAGTCGCTTGAATTGAACTCTCTCAGGGATTGATTTATTATTGTCTCTACCATTATCCTTGTTAATACCTTGATGAATGTTTTTACTAAATTCTGTAGTCCTGGACTCATGAGGATATATTCTTAGTGCATTGATCATTTTTAGAGTTTTTGAAAAGCTTTGTCCAGGAGTACAAAGGTTTAAGTGTGGGGGAATTTGATTGAGCCTTATTTATACCACTTTCATACTTGGATTTTCAAGGTTTTTGATTCAATTTTAGCCCCTCCGTTACCCTTCTTATACATTGATATTATTGTGCTTAAATTCCATCATGAGCAAATGATACTTCAAATATTTACTATTCCATTTCAGGAGCTCTGATCAAGGACATAAGGAAACATCTTTGGAGAAGTTCACCGCGGCGCAATTCACAGAATAGCATGAACTCTAGGGAAGGTTCACCGCGGTGAAACCTCATGTTCGCCGCAGCGAAAATCGAGCGTCAACACCAGATTTTACTCGAAATGGAAAATAAACCTGACGGCGTTCTTGGATCTAACCCTGGACGGTTAGGATAACCTAATTAGGTTAAGTTCAAAGGAGGCAATTGTGGAAGGGGGTAGAATATACTCATACTCATTTTCTCTCATCCTTTCTACTCTAAAATCCCTAACTTCACCCTCATCTCACCATCAATCCATCATGTGCCTTCAATCATCCATTTGAAGTCCTATTTCGTATCACATGAGTAGCTGAGCACCTCCTTTCCACTTGAGGATGAAGATGGTTTGAGTTCAAAGTTCCAAAAGTAAAGTATCTGTTTTCAATCTGCATTTATGTTATATATTACTTAGATTCTGAGTTAGAACTAGTAATGTGTACGTAGATACTTGGTCTCGGTTGAGCCAAACTTGGATTATTTGTGTAGTGAGTTTGGTTTGTGATTGACATGGTAGAATGAAGTCTCATATCTACTTATTTAATGAAATCTTCATTGTTCTCTTTAATCTTCCTAATTGTGCTTGATTTTAAAGGCAATGATGTGTTGAGTTCAATTTTTCACATTGCAACTTCCGTGCACACACTAAGTGTTTTTAAAGGGTTTCATGGAATGGAGTTAATTACATAGGATTCCTGACCCAGGAAGTTGTTGGGGTTTTGATTACGAAACTTAGTGTGAAAACGAATACTTTCCCTAATCTTTTGCGAATTATGATGTCTTAATTCATTTTCAAGAGGAAATCCACCATTAAATACTTTTTCACTCCATCTTGTTTTGCTGCTTCCACATAATTCAAAAATACCAAAAACAAGTTTTATTTTGTGTTTAAGCTTTTGGTACATAGAAATTTTGAACTAAAAACAGTTTTCATTTGCATTGCGAACTTAAGCACAAGTAGAATCATTTTGGTACGCATTAGCTCCGGAGCGAACGATCCTAAGGTTGCACCCTATGCAATCTTTGGAAATCACAAAGATTTTTTTATCCATTTCCAAGACTAGACAACGACAAAATTTTATAATTTGTGGCTTAGTCGGATCAATATATAATGTCAGAACCATGTCTGAGAAAATCATTCAATATATAAAATGTTATGTAAATTAAAGATTTTGAGTATATATAATTGATTGGAAAATGTATAGAATAAATCAACATATCCAGAAGATATGGTAAATGAATACAACATATCCAAAAGATAATCATAGCCAAAAGATATGGTAAATGAACATTTATTCAACATATCCAAAAGATATGATAGATAATACATTTCATCTTATAATTTGATGAAAATGGATTTAAGAATATTATGATGTATCTTTATCTAATGTATAGCTATATACTTTTGATTATGATGTATCTCCACATAAGAATATTACTACTTATTCTGTGGTGCCCGGTTATGATACTTGCATGTCCTGATTATAGTCATGGTTTATCACTGTAAACAAAGGTCTGGAGAAGACCATCTACAGGGCATGCTGGTCCCTAGGAGGTGACTTCCCACTAGTAACCAAAGAAGGACATAATTTGCTTGATGTTATATTTACATCTCCAATTGAAAGCCTCGGTAAATTCTTAACCATGATGACTGTTTCAAACTCCATTTCTCAGCTTTCTCTGTTGTCCATTGTTTTCATCTCAATTCCCATTTGCAGCTAAAGTGGCAGAAAACCTCGATACAATTAAAGGTGGTGCAGGGCATGGAGTCATTTCAAAATTTCCTTTAGTTTTCTTTCACCTCCTATACTCTTTCAGATTTTCTAACTTATACACTTATTTGTGTTTCTTCTGGAATCTCTGCTGCAAATTATCCAGAAACACTGGATGAAATTTTTCTTAAGTCGTTTATCCTAATTATAGCCTTTCCCTCACTCTCTCTTGACTGACACAATTATGGTGTGATGAGCCTTTGCCAATTTTACATGAGACTGAAAATTATTTGCAGTCAAAGATCAACTAGGTACAAGGTTTAACGTTTTTAAGGGGTGCACATGTGATTATTTCATAATAAATTGTTGTAGTTCAATTGAAAAGTGTCATGGCTATTTTGCCATGGCATCAGTTTTCTTCATGTTATAATAGATTATATAAGAGCTAATATTATTATGGTAATACGAGACAGAATATCAAAACGCTGACATCGATGACCAAGACGATACAACAACGACGACGACAATAAAGTCATATCACATTAGGTGAGGTCGGCTACGTGGATCACACAACGTCATTATACTCTATCACAAACCATATCTCTGGATAGATTGTTAACCAAAAAATCTCTCTCTATAAATCCATTAAGAGTGCGCTTTAGTCTTCCTTTACCCCTTTTCAGAAGACTTCACACTGTTTGATTCACATTTCTTACTAGTGCCTCCAATGTCCTTTCCTAAACATATCTGAAGCATCTCATGATTTTCCACCATTTTTTCCTTAATAGCTGCCACTCCAACTGGTCCTCGAATTTGATCATTACAAATCCTATCCATTCTAATATTGTCACACATTCATTTTAACATCATGATAAATTAAGCAAAAAGAAGTCTGGCCATGTAACTCTCCAAATAGCCTTGTTAGTGTAGAACCAATAGGAAACTCACATAGAACTTCAAAATTTTAAAAATCTCAACATTATTGATCCATGAGAAAGGGGTTTATGATAGTGACTAGCTAAAGCCGTACTTATGAGCAGCAGAAATAAGATAGGCTAATACTAGCAGGATACTAAAAAATAATTGTTGCTCCTGGTAAATCATATGATTGGACAACAATATCCTACCTCAAACAGCAAACCTGATGACTAATAAGTAACCTAACTAATCTTAAAATTACCTCAATATGATTAAATTTATAATTATCTAAATTGATGACAAATCAACAGCTAATCATACATTATTATATTGCTTGTAGGCAGTAGCATCGCTTCATCAAGAAGATAGTGTGCTTATAGTAATAAAATTATATGATGGGATATCAATGCCCTATCACAATAATAAACCTGACAGCCAATAACTTACCAAACTGATCATAACCGGTTCAACCACAGCCCTCCAACCATTGATCCTTGAACCAATATCATGACTAGTCCAGTTTTTAAAGCCTTGAGATTAACTCAATGGGAAATATATGAATTATATGTTTGAAATGGCAATTTTTTTAAGGGATCCTACGCTACATGGTTATTATGCTTATAAATGTGTTTAAATTTTGAACTTAACATCTACAAGAAATCATTATTCTTGTAATATTTTGGATGCAAACAGCTCATAACTTTTAAATTTTTTTTATTGGTTTATAGTGCAATTTTATTATCAAAGTTTTCCATTAGCAGCGTTTTGCAGAATTGTTTTGAAAGATACAGAAGTAAACACAATCTTTAAAAAATGATGCAATGTTCGCAACTCCATTAAATTAGACCAAATGTTCGTTACAAAGCTAGAGAAAGAAAAAGTGGGTCCCAAGTAAAAAAAAGAAATGTACGTTTGTGTCAATTCAATGTAGATGCTAAAATTGTGTCATTTTTAAAAGATTGTGTTCAAAACTTAATTCTATCATACGTTTCTAACAAAAAAAATCCGTTATTAAAATTGAACCTTAACCCCCTTTTTTATTCACTACTTCCAAATAGATTCTGAACAGCTCCCTATTGGGTAACGCAGGTGCACAGTGGTAATTGCCTCCCTTAATGGGCTCAATGTTGTCGACAAATTGACGGAAAAGGTCGTGAGATAAGAATCTGAATCACTTATAGGGATCCATGAAGTAAAAAAGGGAGATAAAAATGAAGAGGTGGGTCCTATTCACTTTCAGAGGTGGGGTCACTATTCCTTTTGTATTTTCTTTTTTCACTTTGCCTAAAAGTACCATTGAGTTGTCATAAAAAAAAAAAGTACCATTGAGTTATTTATCATATCATGCTGTGTAGCCTGGGTCTTCGACAGCTTGAGCCGGTAAAACGGGTTCAACCCAGGGGTTGAATGCGAGTTGCAGCCCGCTAATATATGGACTACATGAGCTCGGCTTGCATAACCCGGGGGGTTGGAGGGCTTGCCTGCTAGGCCGTCTATCCTTTTTAAAAAAATTAATTTTTAAGTAAATTTTCTAAAATATTAAATTTTCTTGAACCATATAACACATAATTGTATATAACTATTTCAATCTTATCATTATTTATGTATTAAAAATGAATATTTTTTAAAAAAATTAGGATTAAAATGCATAAAAGTTATTAAATATATTATAATTTTTAAATAATATATGAAATTTATTTCAAAAATTTTTTGAGCTATTTTTTTTTGTAAATATTTATGTTTATTAAAATTTATACAATATATATTAAAAAATAAAAAAACTTCAAAAAAATTAAAAAGAGACGCCCGTCAACTGGTCATGGTGGGTTCAAGCTGGGATTTTTCCCAACCTACCAAGGTAGCCCGCACCATTTAACCTACGGGTTGATCAGGTTGGCTCATTTCCCGACTCTAGGGGCAGTCCATTTGTTTTTTCTTTCTCTTTTGTTTTCGGTTTTATTTGTTTGTTGTCTATCTCGGTGAGTTAGATAAATAGGCAACAGATAGAGATTGATATAGTGAATATGAGTTTGACCCATATCTTAAATGGGGCTTAGTTACAAATTCCATTATTACTTTAAGAACTTTCTTTGTAACTAATACCAGGAAAAAAAAAGGAAAGAATAAAAGGTGTGATAAAGGGAAAATAATAAAGCACACAACCGTCTAACTATAATTTGAATATTTCACATATAATTATGAAGATGAGCATGTATATGGTTTCGAGAATTTGGGTGGAGAACTAAAATTTGAAGTGCAACGCTGATTCCATGTTTCCATCAAATAAATGCTATGAGTAAGGATCCATTGTAAATGAGATATTTTTTTAAAATAAAAAATTGCTAAGTAAATGAGAATTTTTTTGGGCTAAAGCATGGGGGCCCTTATACTGGAGCATTCATATTCAAAGATTTATTGGGCAATAAATGTGGCAATTCTCCTGGTAGAAAAAAAAATGAATTTTAATTGCCCGTTTGGTTTTAATTTTGATGAATCACGTTGACTCAAGCATTTGGTTTATATAGTAAAGTAATCCAATGCAATCTTAATTACAATCTGGATTAACATTTGATTAAAATTTGTATAAATTAGCATATAAACATTTATACTCAACATGAATTAAGACATTTAGACATTTCTTTTTTAGTCATGTAGAGTTAAAATACCATTCAACTTTTTTATTTTTTCCAAATAAAATATAAATCTCATTTCATGATTTATTGATAACATATCAAATAAATTCTATCAATCATTATTTAATTATGTAACATTTTCATCCATTATATTCACATAAACTCCATGAACCAAACGAACATTCTTTACCATGTGAGTAAGAATAATTCAAACTAACGATTAAGGCTAACAGGAACAACTAAAACAATTACTTTAGGCCCAACAAACGAAAGAGACCCACGAATAGAACTATAGATTAAGCCCCAACAAAAAAAAAATGGTGAAACTATAGATATTGGGAATGGTAAAAATACAGATTTGGTTTTTTAACGAAATTTTAATTTGGTCTTGTAACAAAAAAAATAATTTATTTCTTTAATTTGATAAAATAATTTTCAATTCTATAAGGTAACAAAGTTTCAAATGATGATTTTTTGTATCAATCATGATTATTTTTGAAAAATAAATAAATTTTTCCAAGTTAACATATATTATTAACCACATTAAAGATAAAAAAATCTTTAAAAACACTATAAAATTAAATGACCAACACAATAAATTATATAAATATAAAGAATTAGGTGCACACTTCTACTTTTATTTCTGGGAATTCATGCCATAAGCACCATCATATTTTGCTTGTCCTCTATCGATATTGCATTGATTGATTGGAATGTACTTCTCAACCGACCAGTCTTAAAAATAGAGTAACCAGAGTTAATTGGTTCATCCCAAAATCTCAATTCTAATTCTTAAAAAAAAAGCCCAAATTCCATCAAGCATCAATCAGTTGATTCATTTCTGATTGTTTTACTCAAACCGGTTGTTCATCTTTATGATTATTAATTTGTTACGTCAATCCATTGGTTCATTTTTGAAAATAGTTATTAAAATGGTTGACATTTTAGCATTGTTACATTATTTGGTTGGTTCGTTTATGAAAATTATTCCTTAATTGGTTTTTGGGATTGTGAGCTACTAACTAATTGATATTATTATGATTTTTTTTTTGTCAATCACATAATTGTGAAATTTGAAATTGGAAGAAAGAAAGAAAGAAATTGATGACAAAGTGATTGGTGATTTGCCGATAAGGAACAGTCAAGTGAAGTGATTGACTCATGCAAATTAGAATGATTAAGTAAAAAAATATGTAAAGACTTTGAATGTCAGCAAAGTTGTTGTGGATCGCTGCATTTATACAAATCTTGAGGTGTAATTTTACTGTGCATGTCTGGGAAATCTTCCCCCTAATAGTGCACGTAAGTCAAGACAAAAAAATCTTAAAATCCGTAAAAAAATCTTGAAATTCATAAAAAATATTTTAAAATCTGTAAATTCTTATTTGATTCCGTAAATTCTTCTCGGTATCTATAAACTCCTTTCTCCCAATAGATTCTCAAACACACACATTATCGAAGGTTTTCACCATGAGCATTTGAATTAATTAAGTTTTATAGGTTATAAAAGTAGATACAATTTTTTAAAAATGAAAAAATTTAGCCATGCCATTAAAATAGTCAAAATATTGTCATTTTCATGTGAATTCACTTATTCATATTCAAACTTTTTAATGAACGTTTGAGCCAATTTAACATAATTGTTAAAATTGCATCAATTTTTTAAAAAATTTATATATACTTTTACACCTTTTAAATGTTAATTGTATTTAAAAACCTCGTTTAACCATTTAAAACTTAATCGTGAAGGTTAACTATTTTTTCTCCAAGACATTCAATATTATCCGCAAACAATTTTATCCACTATATTGGATGTCAAAAGATTACAAAAAATAATTCATAATATATATGCTCATTTTGATTGTCAAAATACCATAAACTAACATTCAAACATTTTTGTTAATCTTGCAAGATATGAGAATTAGACTATTCGAAACAAGCAAGGATTGTTTGTGCAAATTTCCGTAAAAAGTTAAATCAACAAAAAACTGATTGGGGCACCAACAGTGTAAGAAATAAAAAATGGGGTTGTTGTTATTGCCTTTAATGTAAGATGGATAAAAAGATATTGTATTGATGAAGTATGTTAAAAATACAGCAAAGATTGATAGTAGATGAGGGAAAGAAGAATCTAAGTACTCGTAGTGGCATTTGGAATGCTTATAATGGAAAGTGAGGTAAAAATAAATAGCTGGTCTTTGACCTTGGTCGCCCATCCACCTTGTCTAATGACCCTAAAAGATCTAAGGATTGTTATTGTTGGATCCTCGGATCTAATTGCTTGGTCAGATGTTTGGGGAATGTGAGTAACAAACCTGAGCTCTTGGATATACTCCACATGGTCTCTAGATATATGACTATTGAAGCTCTAGGTGGATCATATCTTTGATTGGGCTTGCAGAGTGGGCCTTCTATTGGACTAACCAAGTCAATTTTTTGTCATACAATTATCTTCTTTGAAAAAAAAAATCCCTCTTCTCTGGAAACTTCTTTGGGTAACTAAACAGTTTTTAAGAAATTTCCACGTAACAATCAAATATTGGTTAATTTATTTTGTTATGATTTTGTGATTGAGCTTCAATTGTATTAGTTTTCTACTTGAATTTTCAGAGTCTTAGAGTCAATTTTAGCCCATACATGACCTTTTTGTACTTAAATGTAGATTAGGAGTTATTGATTTGGATTAATGTAATTTTGGGCACCTATGCAATGAATAACGATTTATTGTGCCTAAATTGCATCATGAGCAAATGATACTGCCCATATTTGCTATTTCATTTCAGGAACTCCTTACAAAAGGCCAAGGGAAGCAGCTCTGGATAATTTCGACGTGGCGTAATCACAGTTCGCCGCGGCCAAAGTTCAATCAAGCAGACAAAGAACTCTCGGGAGAGGTTCACCGCGATGAAACCACAAGTTCACGTATCAGCACCAGATTTTTACTCCAGATGGAAATTAACCCGACCCAGCTTTAGAGATCCAACTCATGACGGTTTCTAATGCTAAATTAGGTCATTTTTTACCAGAAGAAGAGGAGGCTGACGAAAGAAGGTAGAAACACACACACTCTCATAATTTCTCTCATCTACACACTCTCCAAACCCTACCTTCATCCATTACCTTCACCACTCATACATTCATCATGCTTCATTCATCCATTCAGAGCCTGTTTCCATCATTCATGAGGAGCTGAGTATCTCCATCCTCTTGAAAATGGAGTAAACCAGAGTTCGAAGTGCCGAAAGGGGAGTATTTACTTTCAATATGTATTTGCATTATAGATTGCTTAGAATCCGAGTTGGACTTTGTGATTTGTATGTAAATACTTGGTCTCGGTTGAGTCAAACTTGGATTATTGTGTATTGAGTTGTTTTGTGATTGACAAAGTGAAATGGAGTTCATTTTGCTTATTCAATGAAGTCTTGTTGTTTTCTTCTATTATCCTATTTGTGCTTGGTTTTAGAGTCAACATGCATGAAGTTGATTTTGTCACTTTACGATTTCCGTACACACACTAAGAGCGCTTCAGGGATTTCATGGAATGGAGTTCATTGCATGTTATTCGTGACCTAAGAAGTCGTGTGGGGATTTAGAAGGAGATCAATGTATGACACTCCAGACCCATACGAATTGTTAGTGTTTGTGATTTTGAAAACTTAGTGTGAAAGTCGATACTCTACCTAATCTTTTGCGAACTATGATTGTCTAATTCATTTTCAAGAGGAACCCACCATAACACTCCCTTTTCAATCCAAATCTACCTTTATTTTTCTTTGCTGCCTGAAAAATACCAAAAACAATTTTTGAATTTTATAGTTGCGTTAGGTACATAGTTCATCTTGAATTAAGAAACCGTTTGCATCTGCATCACAAATATAATCACAAGCTAAGGACTATTGGTACGCGACTAGCTTCCGGAGAGAACGATTCTGGGGTTGTCACTATACAATCCTTGGAAATCAAAATTAATATTCTCGATCCATTTTCAAGGCTAACCAACGATCTAAGTTTACATTTTGTGGCTTAGTCGGATCATTTTGCCACAACTGAAAAGTGTTCCAATCAATGGTATATGGAAAACAATAAATATAAAATTATTAACCCTGGATAACTAATCAAAAATACTGCTTATTAGTTATTAACAACTTCTGTTAACTAAGTAATAAAGTTATAATTATTAAGTGTAAAAATATCAAATGTGATCACAGTTACATTACATGGATTACTATAAATTTTGTATTACAATCACACACAACACAAGATACCGCCATGAATAATGGGAGAGTGGCTGCGGAAAGTTATCTAAGGAGTTAATATTTAAAAGAGAAACCATTCAAGCTCTCAAATCAGATAATGGGTTGATGGGCAAAGAGAAAAAGAGAGCTAGCACTATTTGAAAGCTTTCCTTAGATAAAAGTCACGATTATAAAATAATAGAAAAATAGAAATATGTTTATTCACCTGCCGGTATATATTTTTCTGATTAAGATTTTTAAATAATATATTTTTAAATAGATTTTAATTTTATGATTATTTAGTAAAATTTTCTAATAGTTTGGTCACAATCATAGGAAGGGAAATAGGATGTCAAACTTTCATTTTTATCAATAAATCTTCTATGAGCACTACCGAATCCTTCATCTTATATTATTCTTATCTTTAATATAAAAATCAATTAATTTTTTAAAAATTAAGGAAACTAGATAAATTATTTTAAAATATTTATATTTATAATTTTTTAAAATTAACTTACCTCGCCTATAAATTAATTAAGTATTTTTAATAATATCTTTAAATTTCTTAATTTTAATGAGCCAAGCCTTCCGTTAAAAATCAAATCCGGTATAACTATAACATGGCCACCGACAATCAATCACTTCTCAAAATACCAAAATGCCCTTCTTTGTCAATTTTCTGACAATGAAGGACAAAAGGCACATCACAACAATCGTACGATGTTCCTTGCAATTTTAAAAGTAGGCCCTCAGCCTCCTCTCTTCTATCAACCATCATGGCAGCAACTCGAATTATTGCTTTATTTTGTACTTTAATTCCTCTGTGTTGTGGGTGCATTCCATTTCAATTGACCGTCATGTCTCTCTCTACCATGAGATAGGGTCATCATAAAGCCTTATTATTGTCATTATTGTTGTTATGTGATAATATTATTGTTGGTCGTTGTAATTCAAACAAATGTTAGTTTTAATCATATAATTTCAAATCGTGACTTTTAATCATTATAGTTTCTTCCATCCAAAATGTTAGTATTATAGTTTTTATAATGTCAGGCTTGAGTTTAACACTATTAACACTGTTAACTTTAGTTAACTCTTTTATGTGCATGAATCAAAACCAAAATTCTGAGGGACCAAAACAACCAAAACTTGTTAAAAGTAAAAAATGGATACATGTGTGAAAATACCCGTTACCTATTCCAAAATGAGTTATTGGCACCATGAACAGTAGTGCAAAACTTGTGAATGAGTTTTTATATTGCAAGTCATTGGTGGCTCATGAAGCACAAATGCTTTTGGCGTGCAAGGGGTAGAGGGATCAAATCCCACCTTCACCACTTTGTTATCAAACCTCTAGTGATGGCAAGAGGCAGCTTGTCGGTGATTGAAGCTCTAGTTTAGAGGTAGATGGTGTAACACACCTTACTTTACCTTATTAAGTTTATATTATACAATTATTGAACCACTTTTAGCCTTATATAGCTCTAATTGACTAAAGAAGTGAAATTGAAAATTTCTTCCATAATAGTCATTTTTTCAGTTTTCTGACTCAACTTTGAAAATTCATAACTAATTCTAGAAAAATCAAAATTGAGTTGTTCCAATTTCTACTTGAAGCCTATAACATTTCCTACAAGGAAAAATACTCATTGGTTCAAAAACTTATCCAATCAATACAATTTATTGCGTGAATTTGCACTGTTCATATAGTAATTTTTCTTTTTTCTAGGTTTTTCTCTTAAATTTAGAAAACCATAACTTATTGTACAGATATCCAAATTCGGTGATCTTGGATTCATTTTAAAGGTCACCATATGAACTATTTTTGTAAAAAATTTCAGCTCAATTGGACTTAGTTTACTATTTTTCTTCACATCTTAAAGATAAGGATTCCTTAAGAGTGTTGGACCCCTTTTTGTTAAAACTTCATTTTCCAAAGCTTGTTCAAAGCCTTCCTAACTTAACTAATTCACTTCACATAGTTATACATGCATCCACATATATCCACATATTCATCAAGTAGGGGTTTATATGTTACATTAATTCCAAAACACATAATGTAACATCATACAACTTGCATCCAAAATGTCACATAATGCTTCCTTTATCCCTCACTCACCTTGCCTTTACCTTTACTTGAACTTGGACCTAAAATGGTTAGTTGAGGAGAGTTAGATTTCAAAGAAATCCCAATAGCAAAACACACTAACACAAGTACAAATGTGCATGGCAAATGTTCACAAATGAGTGTATGATTAAGATAATATGAAATGTGCAATTAAAACAATGACATTCATATGGCCATAGCAATCAAAGTCACCATTCATACACTTATATCACAATTTTTTAACACCAAGTCATACACAACTTCACAAAACATTTTCATTACAACATTAATATTGAGTAAGGAGTTTTGCTACCTTTGTTCTCTAACTTGAACTTGGTTTGAATGCTCTCTTCCTTAACCTTCCAAAAGTGCTCTTTGATAATTCACCTTCATATGCATAACATAATATCATAACCATTAATTCCAAGTCATTACCAAGTCATGAAAACTACGAAAACTCAACAAGCTTCCTCTTGAACATTATAAACCTTAGAGCTTCAAAGCTTGTCTAAACAATTTCCAATGCTTCCCAAAACTTTTCCTCACTTCCACCCTACACAATTTTTCATTCTAAAGCCAATAGAAGAATCAAAATAATGAAATTACACTCCTTCCAATTTTTTCGGATTTACCGAAAAACAGAATCATGGACAATAAGGTGATTTTCAAACTTTCTTTTCATGTAATGGTTTATTCTTGATCCTAAACCACTTCCCATGTATTATTTAGCTCAAAAACCCCTCTTCTTCATCAAATAAAAATTTGGGCAGCACCTCCCCCTAGAGTTTGAGATTCCAAAATTGCATATAAACATCAAACCAAAACAATATATACATTAATCAACTCTTTATCATGCAAAGAGTGACTTGCAACCAATCTTTTTCTCTAAATCCCTCTCTTTCTCATTTTTACTCTCAAGAACCCTAACTTTCAGGCACCAAAAAGAGAGCTAGATCCAAAAATCTAAACCATTAGAGTGTAGAGGAGGTGCCAAGGATAAGGAATATGTGTAGGATTGCTTGGGAGGACCACTTGCCTTTGTAACTTTGTGAAGCTTTTCTCTCCTTCTTGTGAAGAAAAATGGCATCTTCTTCTCTCTATTTTCAGCTAAAAAAGATGAGCTCAATTGAAGAAGAAAGAAGGAGGAATTACCACTTAAGTTTAAGCCAATTTGAGATCAATGGCTAGGATTTTGTCTTGCAAAAGTTGTGTGATCCAAAGGTTCATATCTTTCCAACACTTTAAACACTTGATCCCTTCTCATTGTCTGCCATAAAGGAGTGTAACTAATGTTTAGGAATCTAGTTACACTAACCAAACTAGATGGGTGCATGGTTTCTTGATCTGGTATAACTTATACCGATAAAGTAACTTTCTTTTTATAAGTTTTAACACTGGTTTAGGGACAATTATTTCTCTCTTTTGATCTTCAAATATGACTAAATCAAGTGGCAAAATAATCATCTCAATAATGTCCTTGGAAACTTTAAGTTTCCACAAAGTTACTTTAGGCGTTCACAATACCGATAAAACGCCTTACCGATAAGTAACTGGGTCTAAGGTCACCAAAATTTTTCTAAATTTTTCCCTGATATTCTCCTCCTTTTTCTTTCTTCAATTTGTTTCCTAGAATGTCTTTAATTAATTTTTAAAGAAAACCCTAATTCAATGGCTTCTCCGGATATTTTCTTCCGATATGAGAAATCGACTTTCTAGTATTCTGAGCAATAATTTTATAAAATATTAGAGATTTCAAACTACTTTTATTTTCCTTGAGATTAGATGTATGAGGTCTCTAGATACTTCAAATAGTTATTTTTGGCTAGTTATAAAATGCCAAAATTAAATTATCTTCAAAATTCTTTAGACATCAATCTAGGTTGAATTAGGAAAAACTGACGTCTCTCATTTTAATCAGCAACTTTTTCTTTACCTTTTGGGCCTCTGTAAATTTTGCTAATACTTTGGTCAACTTTGACAAGTTGACTTTTGACTTTGGTCAAATGACCAAAATGCCCTTATGTTTTTCCTTGTTTACCATAATGCCCTTACTTTTCTTTCAAAATTCCGTTCTTGCCCTTACCTCTTTAAAATTCCATTTTAACCTTTACTTTTAATGACATTTGAGTCCTTCTCAAAAGGTCACACATCCTGTAATTTCTCTAAGCCAAGTACGCTTAGCTATGGAGTTCTTATAGGTCTAGACTGACTGTGACCTTTCTGATTCATTACCTTCCTCTCTTTCTATATTATCTATCTCTAGGCCCTAACTCAAGATGTATTTGTTGTTTTAGCCTTTATTTCAATTGATAGTAAAAACATGGATAGTACATATGGGCAGTGATGAGGATGGTGAACTTTTAATGCATTATCTATGTTAAAAGTCAATGATGGCTCAATGGCCACAAATGTTTTTTTCCCCTACAAGTGGTGGTGAGATCTAATCCCATCTTCACCACTGTCAATAAATTCCTCTTGTTGATGGCTAGAGCACTAACACTAGTGCCTAAAGTTCAAGCCAACAGTGGACGTTTGCCATCATAGGGTAGTGGATTGATAACTTCACATCTTATAGGAAGTAATTGTACCAAATATTGACTTCTTGATATCTCAATTAAGCAAAAATGTGCCAATTAGAGGTTAATTGTGTTAATAATGGATTAAAAGAATTAGTTACTAATTTTGAGACATTTTATCACTCCTTGAATTTTCTAAATACCCATTGTTTTAAGTACACAAGATTTTATCATGTTTGTGTTTAATATGTAGGACATTGGGGGTTAATTGATGTAGAGACAAAAACGCTACATTTTTGTCCTTTAGGCAACTGAAAATTGAACATCCAAACTTAACAGTGGCACCAACAAGAAAAGCAAGAAGAATGTAGCTGAATCAGTCGAGAATCAACAAAGAGGACAGCTTGTAGTAACTAACCCTCAACCCCAGGTGTAGGTCTCATGCTTTAGACAAGGGGATAATTGAGGGGTGTGCTTCGAACCAGGGGGTAATATGTAGACTTTTCTGCTAATGCTTGTTGATAAGAGACTTGGCGATACATACACCACCAATTGGGACTGAACCATTCTAACCAACACGGTTGAGATGATTCATTGGAGGTTGCTCTACCTGGTCCCATCAGCTCATCCTTACCTGAAGCTCGCCTTTCCATTCTACTCACTGAGATATCAGATCATTCACCTCTCGTTCACCTTTATTTTGTCACCATGATCTTTTTTTTGTCCAGTTCAATCTACTTTCTCACTACCGCCAGCTTCTACTTTATCCTCATCTCAACCCTTCGTCTCGAGAGTGTATGGCAAATCATGGAGTTAAGATCAACATCATCATTACCGTTGCTGCCGTTGATTTCACCATGTCTAGCTAACTCTTTCTCTCACTCATGTCTCAAATTTGTACATTGTGTTCAACACCTTCAGTCTCCAAACCCTCACTTTATCTAGAGACCTCAGTCTCAAAACTCGTTGCCACCGATGGAGTCAACCATGGAACGCTTGGATGCCTGCTCGCTGCTGCTGTAACCTACCTCATGTCTAGCTGATCTTCCTGCTTCCATAGGAGTTGTTGTTGAGCCATAGCCCTGTACAGTCAAGGAGTTTAATTCTTGAACAGTTGATGTTTGATCAAAGGCTTGAAAATTGATTCAAATTTGTTACTTTCACTAATTCACTTGAGTTAATCAAAATGCATACTCAGACGATAAACCTCTTGTTATAAAATAGCTATTATTTCGATCATTAGCTTGATTGTGACTTTGATTGACTAATAGTAAATGATATATGAGTAATATTGATTAATGTTATTGTTGGAAGTGGTTGAGTTATGTTCGTTTGATATCTATGTGGAATCAATGTAAAAAAAAATCATTGTTAAAGGTATCAGTGAGCTCATATAGTTAAAAAGGGGCAATGAAGGCAGAATCACCAACCCCTTAGAAATTGATGTAGACGTTAATTCATTTCCTTGTTTCAATCTTACAATGTCTCAAGCTGAGAATTAAGAAAAATAACAATAAACAATAGTTTAGCAAAAGATTTTATTCACGATAGAGTGTCAGGACCTAGATTCTCTTAAGTTTTGTGAATTAAATTGCTAATTAACAACTTAGAGACATTTAGACTCATAGGAGAAGCATTTAGTGCTTACCAAATTTGCATATAATTACAGTTATCATCCTAGCATTCAGATGACACCTTTTGAGGGTTTATATGGTCGAAGTGTAAATCTCCGCTTTGTTGGACTGAGTTGAGTAAGAGGACAATTGTTGGGGCCTGATCTAGTAGATCAAATGACAAGGAAGATTGAATTGATCAAGCAAAAACTATTAACGGCCCATAGTATATAGAAAAGTCATGGTGACAAGCTCCCAAGACTGTTGTCTTTTAAGGTGGGAAACCATATAGTTTTGAAGGTTTCCCAAGTCACTGGGATTGACAAGGCAATTAAGATAAGGAAGTTGACACCTGGGTTTATTGTTCTATTCGAGATTTTGGATGAAGCTGGGCCAGTTGCAAACCAAATTGCTTTACTACCACAACTGTTGAATCTACATAATGTGTTCCTTGTATTTCAGCTGAAGAAATATCATCTAGAACCTTCGCATATGATTGAGCCTAAAGAGGTTGAATTAAGAGAAAATTTGACCTACACAACTAAGCCAGAGAGAATACTATATGCAAGGGATAAGCATCTGTAAAATCAATCAGTTCACCTTCTAAAGGTCTTTTGGAAAGGAATGTCACTTGGTGGTGCTACCTGGGAAATAGAAGAGCATATGCGACGTGATTTCTTAATATATTTATTTAGGTATGTATACATGTTAGTGTGCATGTCACATGGGGGTATTATATAATATCCCACACCCCCGTGTCTCTCTTCCTTCTTCCTCCCTCCAACAATGGCGATGCAAGGAGTCTGCATAGCTAACCTTGAGGATTATTTAGGTAACCAAAATCTCTCATTTTCCTCCTTCATGGAAGTTTCTCTAGGCAAGTTTCTCTTTCCAATGGTCGTATTTTCATGCTGAATAAAGGATGTTTTTGTATTAGGGTTTTGATGAAGTTATTTGATAAACTATGGATTGATAATATTGAAAAAAACATTGTGAAATTTGGAGTCAAATAATTGATGTGTTTTAATGGTAATGTTTGCAAAATCTCTTGATAAAATATTCTTGTGACTCTGTGGAAACCCTTGACTATGAAATTATTGGTTGGAATATGTGTTTGGCTACTCATGTGTGTGTATTGTGGATGGCAAATTGTGTGTATGCCTCGCTTGAGTGTTGGAAAATGATTATTGTAATATTGGGAGAGGAGGATGATGTTTGAAGGAAGGCTATTAAAAAGGAAATAAGGGAGTAAATATAAGGATACACCTGATAATCCTAGGCCCACTGTGTTATAAAGGCCCATGATACCCTATTGATAACCTACGATATGGACATATGATCTATAGATCTGACCAATCCACATCATTTAAACAGTTAGCTTCTGGGTGGCTACCAGCTATATGGGATAGCATCAACCTATGGGTTCAGTCAAATGAAATAAAGTGGGGGAGTTATAAGGGAGAATCAGTGGTTAAGATGAGCGATTGTGTTATTATTGATTCAATTGATATTTGCGAACATTGTGGAATATCTACTCTGATGATAATGTTATTGATATTGAAATATTTATATTTATATTTTGTGAAATGTGAATAGAGATAATTTTGATATATTTGGGAAATTGACTATTACGTGTGAAATTATTCTTATATGCAATAAATTCTCTATCCCTCATTGGCACTCGTTTATATGTATTATAACACATATGCTGCCTTTATTACAGTCTCCAACTCTCATTTTTCTGTCCATTTTCATGCCAAGCTGCAGAGAAGAGAGGGAGGATGAAGAGAAGAGAAACCACAAGAGAAAGTGAAGATTTCAAGCCAAAATTAACAGTAAGTTGGTGTTTTAGCTTGATTTCTTTGTATAGAACTCATCTAAGACTTCTCTTCTACCATTTGATTGGTTTAAATTTCTTGATTAATGGTTAAGTGAGCTACTTTGATGATGAGGGTTTGTGAGAGAAATGAAGAAAAGTAAAAATCAACAAGTAATAAGTAGTATAAATCAACTCTATGCATGATTTGATACATGTTGATGGTTGGAATGAGTTGATTTGAGCTTGTAATGAATTTATGGCATGAAATACTTCTCCATGGTTGCTGCACGAAATTGTTGATGCATGGGAATGAATGTTTTCATATTGTTTAATGATGAGAAATTGATATAGAAGTGGGATTATATATGTATGAGCAAAGAAATCTTGCAAAATCTCATCTCCTTCCATTTTCAATGAGTTTCGTACAGCTGATGTTCAAGGGTAAAAGAGTGTGTTTTTTTGTGTTTTTTGTGCTTCCATTAGAATTAGAATTCAAAATTGTGTAGGGTAGAAGGTAGAAGTGAAAGCACAATTTTGGAAGGATTGAAATCACAAATAGTTGAGATGGAGGCTGAGATGGAAAGTGTAAAGTATTGCAATGCTTCAGCAATGGCCCAATATTGATATCAAAAGCACTATATCATGTGTAGGACTAATACATGATTCAAAATTGTGACAAGCCATCAAGAAAGCCCAAAGGTTCTAAGTTGAAATCCAACTCAAGTTCCATTGGAAAGTAAAGTATCCTAAGGTAGCAAAACTTCGAACTTTTATATATACTTTGCATTGATTATTGTATATGTTATTTGCCATTGTTTATATATTGTTGTAGCCACTTAACATGTGAATTCTTACTTGAGAATATGCATTGTTGTAGCTATGCAAGGTTGCCTTGCCATGTGCAAATATGCTAGAAGTAATGTGTTGTTACTCATGTTACATGGCATTCTAGTTTACATTTAAATAATCATGCATGTTGATGTGTTTGTTAGAAATATTTGCTACGGGAATTTCTTTGAAAACTCACCCTTTCCAATAACTAACAATAGGAACAAATTCCAAGGCTAAGGAAATGAGGTGCAAGGGTGAGAAAAGGAGGCTTTTCATGGCTACTTTGCACATGTTGGTTGTATATGCTTTTGGATGTATATGTGAGCTTACTTTTTTTGAAGGAATGTAAATTAAACTCCTACACTAAGTTATATTAGTTCTATGTAATGAAAGTACATGGGTTAAAAATTTTGAGAAAATGAAGTCAAATGGTTGTGAAATTTTGCATGCATATAGGTCTCATTATAAGCTTTTTAAAGAGTCCTAAATTGTCCAATTTGGAGTTGTACGTAAAAAATTTATGAATTTTTTAATTTCAGCAAAAAATTTGACAATAGAGTTTGCCATGACGAAGTCCAGAGTTCACCCTGACGAAAGTGCTTCAAAAGAAATTTTGCTGCATTATGGAAAAGCTCGCCACAACGAACTTGGTCAGAGAGCAATTTTGCTTTGAGTCTGAAAAATTGGTCGTGAAAGGAATTCCAAATTTCAAACCTAGTGAACAGTGAATTTTCCAATTCTTTTCAACTTTGTTTGGGAATTATTTTAATTCAAGAAGTATTTTCATCTCATAAAGGATTAAGTAAGCTTTCTTTAAAGACCTAAATCACTTGATTTAAATTTATCTAGAAGTACTTGTGAATTTTTAAAGTTGAGCCAAAATTTCAAGTATCACATGAATAATGACTCCAGTAAAGATTTTGAATTTCCCAAATTTCAAGTATCACATGAATAATACTAAAATTGATAAAGTATATAATTTAATAGGTTATATAAATAATAGTTTTGTCATTAATTTCTTTTTAAATATTGTCTCACTGGCCAAGGTATTGAAACCATTACTGATCGCATTCTTTGCCATAAGGCGTTGGCATACATATTGCTTTATAATATAAATTTCCTCTTAATTGCAATTACCTTTAAAATATATGCATATCAAAATAATGCCTCAAAATATCTTAATTTCTATAAAAATCCCTAAAAATTATTATGAAATTAATTCTTTTTATTAAACGATCTAATTACTGTCATTGATTATTTTGAAATTACAAAGTGCCTAGACCTACATGAATCCATATACTTCATCCAGTCTTTAATATACGGACTAATTCACTTTTACTAAAAAAATTAAGGAAACTAAATATCATATTTAAAAGTATTTATTTATACATATAAATATTTTTAAGTAGTATATTTAACTTCCTCAATTCTTCTAACAAAAATCATCTACTCCTTATACTAAGGACAAAAGATAGTAACATGCATCCACTTAATCGCAATAACCATCAAAAAATGTTAATATCAAGATGGTATCTTGAACCATCTTAATTTCTATTAGGTTGTTAAAAATCATTCAGAAATTATTTCTTCTAAAATGACCTACTCACCCTCATTGTTTTAAAATTGCAAAATTGCATAGATGCACTTTTTTCCCCGGAAAACATCCATATAGGTGGGAAGTCAATGACCCACAACTGCCAAATCCTGGCCAGCAAGATGGTGGGAAGTCAAAAGTGTCACGACCCATTAATATCATAATTAAGGAAAGGGAAAGAAGGTCAATACACATCTCAACCCATTTCAATAATTTGCTGGAAAGATCCACGTAACAGTGAGACTAATTGAACCCCACACACAACATCAACTTTGTGTGTCTGTGTGTGTGTGAGAGAGAGAGAGAGAGAGACTTTACATCTTGACAACCACACACAACATCAACTATGCAAGAGGAATATTGGAGCTGTCCCAGATGCCATGATCCATATATACAAACTTTTCATGATATTTAATTTACATATCTTTTCGTTTACTTCATTTTTTTTATTTTTATCATTGTCTTTGTCCTCAAAATTATCACAAATAAATAAAATAATATATATATATATATGAAAATGTGATATTTAATGAGATTTATGTCATTTTATATAAAAATATATATGAAAATGTGAAATTAATGAGATTTATATGAAAATGTCACAAAAAAAAAACACTTCTCAAAATTTTATCAAAACGGTTTCTCCTTTTCAAAAAAATAAATTTTTCAATACTAATCTAAATATAAATCACATTACACTTTTGATTTCTACTCAGGATTCCTTTTCCAAAATACCTTATATGAAAAAGTCACTCCCTACAACGCTAATCCAAACAGACCTATAACTGCAATCATTGTAAAAGAACTTTTGTTTAACTTGCTGCGTTGTTGGCTTGGTGCATGTGTGTGTGTGTGTAAGATATATAAAAGTATGTAGGTATAATTAAGTCCTCAATGCATATTTATTCAACTTTTGATATAATACTTGGCTTTCAAAGAAATAAAAATGGACGGCGGTGCGAAGAAAATGGAATTAGGCATTAAAAATATCGGCTGATTCAGTCTACGTTTTGACCGGCTTAATGCATGGTTTATGGTGACAGCTCAATTCCTCATCATAAAAATGAGTGTGATACAATCAAAAGAGAGTTGCTATGAAAATTGACCAGTATAGTTTCTCGGGTTAATGTCCAATTTTATTTTGAATTTTTTATAGAAAATATGGGTATCTGAAAATTTTTGTTTGATCAGTTTTATCGGGAAGTATTAAAAAAAAGAACAACATCTTCTAACCATTAAAAATATTAACCGTTCATGTTAAATTTTTAATAGTCAACATTTGCTTTTTGATGGTCAGGATGAGTTTGATCATTTTTTTTATATTTGTAGGGAAAAATAGATCAAACAAAAATGTTCAAATAATCAATTTTCTTTCAACTGCATCGATCAAACAAAATTGTTAGACTGGGAACAAAATTGGACCTTAACCAATATGTTCCGTAGGGCTAAGGGATAAAAATGGCCCAGAAATAAAGTAAGATACAAACCATATGCAAATGGCAAAACCCGACATAAAGTACAACATATCATGAAGTGAAAGTGTCCTGAGGCCACATTGAAACTCATAGGAATTAATATAATTTTTAATCCATTAAATTGCATGAATTTTGGTTTTACTCCATCAAGTGTCAAACATGTAGTTTTGATGCCAATAATTAATAAGGACATGGATGTTTAACGTCATTAATTATCAGCATTAAATGTATGGACTAAAATCAAAAGTTGTTAAAAGTTTAGGAATCAAAACTAAAATCTTTTGATCTACATACTATTGGTCAATTTTGATTGTGATCCTTATACTTTTAACGGATTTTAATTTTAGCCCATATACTTAGTGCTTTTTGGGAACTCCGTTCCCAAAACGGAGCACGTAAATCGAGATAAAACCATCTCAAAATCAGTAAAAACCATCTCGAAATCCATAAAAACTATCTTGAAATTTGCAGAACTATTTAGAAATCCGTAAATTCCTTCTCCCAACGGAACTCCTTTCCCCAGCGGAGTTCCCAAACACACACTTAATATTGTTATTAAAAGTCATTAAACATCTAAGAAATTTAAGTGGAATTATAAAGATCAAAACCATAAGTTTGAAACTTAAGAAACTAAAACCAAAATTCACGCAAATGTGAAGGAAGATAAATGATATTAATCCAAATTCAGATTTAAATATGTTAATTTGATTATGTGATAAGAACCAGGACCCAGTGTCAAATTGAAAAAAAATCTAAATTTTCACGATTTAACTGCTTAAACTGTAGGTCAAATCGATAAGATGATAATTAAATAAAATTTAATAAAAAATAATTTTATCCATAAATCTAATTGTTGATTCAATAACATTATAAGGACGTCAAGCAAAAATAGGCTTGGATAATTGTTTTAAAAAAATTATATTTGAAAGTAACAGCGTTCATACCGAAGGATGAAGTTTTGATGATAACCCAATATTTTAAATAGAGAAAAAGCCATTGAGTGATAAATGTTTGGGAGAATCCCAATTAAAATATCAAAATCCAAATTTATGCATTCAACTTTAACAAAGATACTTAAAAGATCCAAATACCCCCTACAGTTAAAAAGAAAAGTTGAAGGTAAACCAAATAACTAATTCAATTGAATTCTAGTGATTTTCTCCCTAGCTATCATATCACAGCGGCAATATAAAATTCAATAAATCACTATTGATTATTATAAACAAATCATGTTTTAGATATTTCTAGGATGATTTATAAATTACTATTGATTATTATAAATTACTTGAGAGTAAACAATACAATTAGTGCTGTAAAGGAACAGGTGATTTTCTTTTGCCTCAAATCAATTTTATGGGTGAAATTGTAGGTGTTTATGTTTTTATGATAACGGGCGCTAATGCCCATTTGGTACAATGTAATTGATTTTGATAGAAATGAAAATAAAGATGGAGGTGGGCTTTAAAATTACGTTTGGTATGAGATAGAAATGAAGATAGAATCCATGTATTTTTGTTTTATGAATGTTGATTTTTTGGAAATGTAACAAAAAAGACTATTTTACCCTTAACCAAATTATAAACTAAAGAAATTCGGTCCAAAAAATTTAGACTCCATGGAACCCAGATGAATTCCATAGGCTTGAGTATGGAATTGAAATTGAACGTTTTTGTGGAATTAAATTCTACATTGAGTTGTAATTACATCATACCAAACACGATTACATTATAGAATTAAATTCCAATTCTAATTCCATCATCCCATTTTCATCATACCAAACCGGTTGTAAATTTGTGAGAATCTTATCTCCTTTTCATCCATATTGAGTGCACAAACTAAAACAGTAAATTCAAATTAAATGGAAATAATATTAGCATCATGAGCATTCTTGACTAAAAGATTTGCCCGTACCAACATTTCTATGTGAATATATTGAAGTTGGAAATTTCAAAGATTTGTGGTACACATGCGGAAAAAATAGTTTTGGGATTTTATGACTTGGTTTATGCCTATATCTGTAAGTCAATCCAATTAGGCAGGGGTGCCAACTTTTTTGCCAATAATGAAAGAAATAATCAAAGTTAAAAATATTAAAAATATATAAAAATCGTATTAGGTATTCTAATTTAAAAAACGATGTTAGGACATTAATGATTATTAATTAGACTTTTGGGCTGATTGTTTACTGTAGCTTTATAAAAATACGTTTGCCTAAGTTGAAATACATTGTAGACCGTAAATTACATTAAAAAGGTAACTTTTTATACTAATTTAAATAGGCACTATAGCTTCACGCATCTCACAAAGTTTCGTGGATAGGAAATATTGTTTTTCATTTTAAAAAATTAATATTCTTAATAGTTTATAAATATTTAGTGTAAAGCAGATTATCAAAAAGCCACTTTGGATTTAACACGAAGTCACTAATCTCGGTCGACTGTAAGCATTAAGGTTAAAGCTCTCATAAATAAGCATCTTATCGGAATTCAAATTTGCATTCTTCTCCTTACTAGATGAGACCGATTAGTGTTTCAACTAATAATTTGTTAGTTAAATAATGCTACAATCTCTAATTTTAAATATAAATCCCGTTTACCTTTTTTAGTTAAGAAAATGAAAGTTAAGTAAATCGATTTATCTATCATTTCTCAAACAAATTAATTTGTCTCACTTATGAACTGATATATAATTTAATAATCATATACGTATTTTAAAATATATATATAATATAAAATAATTTATTTTATAATCTTTATAAAATTAACTTGAATTATTTATGAATAGCTAAAGATGTGTCATTATAACTTGCATTATTTTCTCCGCTAATTTCGCCTAGGTTGGCAACGTGACATGTTAGAATAATTTGTGCCTACCAAACGTCGAACATTCTCAGGTGAACTACTTTTAAAAGGATAATTTGTGCCAACTAGTATTAAACAAAGATATTTTTAAAAATAAAAAATTTGATGTCTCATCATACATTATATAAAACTTAATTTTAAAATGGGCAAGAGTATGATTTATAAATAATATATAACTTACTATATACTTTATACTTTATATTCGTATGTTAATATTTATATTGTTTGTAGAGTGAAAAATAATAGTAGACATCAATGACTTGTAAAGTGAAACTTGGCAAAAAGATAAATTACATGAAACATTATAAATTTATATTTTGATGAAGTTTAATTTTTTCCTTGTGAATGAAATAACGTGAAACATTATAAATTTAATTAAATAACCAAACCAAATTGTGTGGTTGAGTTGTCGTTTAGACTCCCTAATGACTGAGTTTGAACTTAAAAATTGTTTTTATAATTAAGTCGCTTTGGATTAGAGTCCAGTCCCCATTGAGCCAAAATGTTGAATTAAATAGAGAATAAAAATGAATTTTATAGAATTGGATTATTTGGGTTGACCAAAAAATGTTGGAAAATTTAAAACAGTAAAAAAAAGTAAAAAAAATTAATGATATCAACATATCTAATACTTCTCTTGTCCTATTTATATGATAGAAAAATATTATTTTATTTGTTCTATTTATAAGTCAAACTACTAAATTTTTCATATGAATGTAAAATGTTTATCCTTCATATATAACTAAATAATTTATTTAACTTTTTTAATCATATTAAAAAAATTTGATTAACTCATATTAAATATTAGAAATATGGACTTATTAGTACACATGAGCTGCCGATCTGTTTAGTGATTAGTCCCCCGTCAGTCCACTTTTAAAATATCAATTTTGTGTTTTTCCCGACCAACCTTACATAGAAAATGAAATGCGCAAATTGCAAGGTACAAGAACCCGGATCGATTACTGAACTAGACAAGACAGTAGATCAAGAGTTAATGAGTTATATTGGAGTCAAATTAGGGTTAAACCGGTGAGAAATAAAAAATTTAAAAACAGTTATCACATGTTGATATAATCATATCATCTAAAATTGAAAAATCCAAAAACTAAATATGAAATTCCATTATTAATAAAATAACAATTATCAAACTAATCATATATTCATACTTAAGTAGGAACAAAACTGACGCACTCAAAATAAAATAGGAAGGCTAACCAGAAATTGAATTACTTGGGAAGCAATAAAATGGGATGATCGGGAAGCAATCAAGCAAATAAGAAATAGATTTTTTTCAGACCTTATTTTTGTAATTAGTCGGGGTACACTAAAGGCTCGTTTGACCTCACGTTTGAAAACCTAGATTTTATCCAAACAATCATATTTTTTCAAAATTTAGGTTTTGTAATAAAACTTAGGTTTTGGAAAAACTATTTTCTTGTCAAATCATACTCATTCTTATAATGAATTTTCTCTTTTTCTCTTTTTTCTTTCATTTTCTTTTCTCTTTCCTACTTAATTTTTACCTCGAACTTTGTAAAAGCTATTATCATCCCTGTTGGGATATGGGCCACCCTTGATGTATTAGGCTCAAGTCTATGGGCTAGGTCAAATACGTAAACCTAAACCCTAGTGTGAAGTTACAAGATAAGTGTGTGGCTCCCCAAAGGCGGCAGACATAACGCACAGAGAAAACAAGTTTTCTCCCTTCCCTTTTTTTTTCTCTTTCAGAGAATCCTCTCATCTCTTCTCCTCTCCTATTGCCTTCGGTGTATTTGTTGTGTATCATATTCGGATCCACTCTTGTGATCCATCTTCCGCGTGGGTATCTGTAGATTCGTAATTCGGCATCTCCAGGTATGCCTGAATAGAGCTTATAGGTTCCTGAGGCATTTCTCTTCCGCACAGATACGAATTATTGTTATTTTAATCATGAAAGTTTGAGTATATGATTAAAGTATGTCCATCACTATGATCTTTTGCTTACCATGCATGCTCTATGGCAATTACTTATTATTTCATTAAGATATATGTGTATGCATGTCTAATGCTTTCCTGTATAGCATGTTGTTTTGTTTTTCGGTTCAGATTTCAATCATATATGTGATTTATGTGTATATTTGGTATGAAATCATATGCCTCTAAACCGAAACGATGAAAACAAAAAAAAAACGGGAAAGCGAACCTGAAAATGTAGAGATAAATTTGGGTCCTCATAAAACATGCGTTTTAGGTTTAGAAAACATGTCCATAGTGTAGATCTCTTCAAGACGAGAACGTGGAAACCAAGAACGCGCAAAATGGAAATCGGACGACGGAGTTACGGAGGAAAAACTATTTATGAGTTCCATCACGTTTTTCAGAAAAGGAGACAGAATTAGGCTCCAAAAGTGCTCTCATTGCGTAGATCTCGTCGAAACGATGAAATGGACACCTAGAACGCGAAAAACGGAAGTCGGACGGCGAAGATATGGCCGGAAAACGTATCGATCCTCCGATAAACAGTAACCGTGCAAAAAAAAATATTTCGCGGCAGCTGAGGGCAGAGGAACTGGGTCGAGGCACGGGTCGAAATCCGGGTAGGTTAACCCGCTGGATGCTCAAAACGGTGCGTTTTGGAATTTTAAAAAAAAAAGGAAATTAGACATTGGGCTATATGAGGCCCAACCCACACAAAAAAACAGGGAAAAGTTTTTTTTTGCGAATTGGGCCAGAGAGGCCCAATCCGGTGGGAAATGAAAAAAAAAATGAACTAGGCCAGAGAGGCCCAATCAACAAAAAAAATTTAAAAAAATAATAAATAATTTTTTTTTATTTTTTTGGTCTGGGCCGAGCAGGGCCCAAATGCAAAAAAAATGTTGGTTTGGGCTGAGCAGGGCCCAGACGAAAAATAATAATAATAATTCAAATTTAAAAAAGAATTATTATTATTTAAAAAGAAAAAGGAACACGTGGCATGTGAAGCCACGTGGCACTTCCAATTGACACACGGACTACACCATCGGACTCGTCATGGCGTATGGAAGCTTCCGGCACGGCGCGTGTTCGGAACAGAGGTCGGGAAGGTGGCGCGTGTATTACACGCGCTTCTCCGAGAGTGGGCTTCAGCCCAATTTACGAATTTTTTCCAGAATTTCTCTTCTCTCAGCGCGTGAGGGCGTGTGGAAGTCTTAAATGAGACACGGTTTGTCCCTAAAAGTCCTAAAATTTGAGATGTTCATTTTGATATGCTATTTGCCTACCTTCCAGGCAATTCAGGATCTGTTTTTGATCAAAATCAGTGCTTAGCTGAAGATTTCTTGAGAATTTCTTCGAAATAATTAATTTTTTAAATTCATTCCTTTTTCAGAAAAATTAAATGAGTCAAGAAATCTTAGATAGCACCGAAGCACTGTCTTATGGATCAGTGCATTTAGAATACATGGATGACAATATTCCTGATGAGAATCCTAAACAACAAATTGAAGAGGATTTTGAGGAAGACCTAGAAGAGGAGGATCCTGAGGAAGAGCCTCAGGAGGACCCACAGGATAACTTTGAAGAGGATCCTGAGGAGGATCCTGAAGAGGACCTAGAAGAGGATCCATATGAGGATCCCGAGCAAAACATTGAGCAGGATCATGAAGTATCCCAAGAGGTTTACTCAGACCTCGGTCCTAAATCCTCGTTCTCATTTAATTCTGAACCTCAAAGTAACGAAGAGGAGGTCAACCAACCTTTTTCTCCCGCCATGGCCGCGACGATAGCCGAGCGTGATGCGATGAGAACGGCCAGATCCAAGAACATAAAAATCATTTATTGCATCATCGCTAAATACGCCAACAGCATAATTAATAATGAGACTGCAGAATTTTATGTAAAGGTTATAATCAAGTACCG
>JANTPZ010141711.1:0-20593 GCA_025593235.1 Vachellia pachyceras | reverse complement strand
CCTCAAAATGATTTCAAAAAGGGAAAGAAAAGAAAAGGCAACATGAGTTATCTAAAATTCTTTCAAAAAGCTGTGCATTCATCTGAACCTTATGCCTTCTGCAACTTCTGTAACAGAAAGGGGCATAAAACTTCATCATGTTATTTCAAAAGAAACAAAGTGTTAGGCACGTATAAATGGGTACCAAAAGGAACTTATGTTCTGAAGGCACCAAACACTAACCTAAGAGGACCCAATAAAACTTGGGTACCTAAAACTATCAAATGAATCTTTTGCAGGTTTGTCTTAAAGCATCCAGGGCAAATAAATGGCACATCGACAGTGGATGCTCAAGGCATATAACAGGTGATAAAAGCAGATTTGTCATCCTAAAAGCAAAAGATGGAGGAAAAGTAAGCTTCGGAGGAAATCAATCAGGAAGAATTACAGGGGTTGGAGAAATTGCCAACTCAAATGGGACTTCTGTGAAAGATATGTATCATGTGGAAGGATTGTGTCATAATCTTCTCAGTGTCAGCCAGAGTACAGACAAAGGAAATTGGGTAATATTTGACACTGAGGAATGCTTCATCATCAACAAGAAAGACCTTTCCATTGACAAAAAAAAGTTAAACATCCAACTCAGAGCTCCAAGAGACGGTAACTGTTATACGATTGAATTAGAAAAGAATTTTACAAACACCTGCTTAATTAGTCAAGTTGATGAAACCCACCTATGGCATAAACGTTTAGCCCATGAGAATATGCATCAACTTGATAAATTAATCAGAAATGATTTAGTTCAAGGGCTTCCAAAACTTAAATTTAAAAATGATTTGGTTTGCGATGCCTGCCAGTTAGGGAAACAAACTAAATCTTCTTTTAAATCAAAAACAGAGCTTTCATCAAAAAGGCCTCTTAAACTACTTTATATGGATTTGATGGGTCCAGCTAGAGTAAAAAGTTTAGGAGGAAATCTGTATACTCTAGTTATTGTTGATAATTATTCTAGATTCACCTGGACTATATTTTTGGCTTCTAAAGATGAAACTTTTGAATTATTCACTGTGTTTGCCAAAAAGGTTCAAAATGAGAAAGGTATGTCTATTGTTTCCATTAGAACAGATCGTGGAGGAGAATTTGAGAATGGGAACTTTGCTACCTTCTGTGAAAATGAAGGAATCAATCATAACTTCTTAGCACCAAGGACTCCTCGGCAAAATGGAGTGGTGGAGAGAAAGAACAGAGTATTAGCAGACATGGCACGAGCAATGATGACTGAAAAGCAAGTATCACAAGTATTTTGGGCAGATGCTCTAAATATAGCTTGTTATATCTCAAATAGAGCATACATAAGACCCTCTCTCGGAAAGACACCATATGAGCTGTTCAAAGGTAAAAAACCAAATTTGTCTCATCTACATGTCTTTGGCAGCAAGTGCTTTATCCACAATAATGGTAAGGATAACTTTGGTAAGTTTGATCCAAAGTCTGATGAAGGTTTGTTCCTTGGTTATTCAAATAGAAGTAAAGCATATAGAGTTTTCAACAAACGTACTTGTACCATAGAAGAATCAGTGCATGTAGTTTTTGTGGAAACCAATCCTCATCCAAAATCTGATGCTGATGAAGAAATTATTATTTCAAAAGATTCTAGAAATCAAAGCAAAGAAAACTCTCTTGATAATCAACCTTCTCAGGATTTAAAAATGACCAACCTAATGATTTTCCCAACTCTCCTCAACCAAAAGCCTGAAAATACATCCGTAATCATCCTATCAATCAAGTGATTGGAGAGCTAAGTGAAGGTGTACAAACCAGGAAAAGGTTTATTCATGAGGCTCAATTTTCAGCTTTTATTTCAAAAATAGAGCCTAAGAATGTTGAGGAAGCTTTGTCTGAGAATGATTGGATAATTGCAATGGAAGAAGAATTAAATCAATTTGAAAGAAATCAAGTATGGGATTTAGTTCCCAGACCCAATGATCACCCTGTTATTGGTTCAAAATGGGTATTTAGAAATAAACTTGATGAATCTGGAATCATTGTCAGAAACAAAGCTAGATTGGTTGAAAAAGGGTATAATCAAGAAGAAGGCATTGATTATGAAGAAACTTATGCTCCTGTGGCAAGATTAGAAGCCATATGTATTTTACTTGCCTTTGCATGCATTATGGATTTTAAACTTTTTCAAATGGATGTAAAGAGTGCTTTCTTGAATGGTTTCATTATGGAAGAAGTTTATGTTGAGCAACCCCCTGGTTTTGAAAACCTTTCCAAACCAAATCACGTTTACAAATTAAAGAAAGCTCTTTATGGTTTAAAATAAGCTCCCAGAGCTTGGTATGAAAGGTTAAGTAATTTCTTGATCATGAAAGGTTTTGAAAGAGGAAAGGTGGATACAACCCTTTTCATTAAGCATTCAAAGTCAAATTTATTAGCTGTACAGATTTATGTTGATGATATTATCTTTGGAGCAACTAACAATGATCTTTGTCAAGAATTTGCCAAGACGATGTAGGGAGAATTCGAAATGTCCATGATGGGAGAATTAAATTTCTTTCTTGGACTTCAAATCAAGCAAAAGAAAGATGGCATTTTCATTAATCAGGCCAAGTATCTCAGAGAGCTACTGAAGAAATTTGGAATGGATCAATGCAAAAGTGCAGACACTCCCATGAGTTCAACTGCACTCCTTGATGCAGATGTAAATGGAAAGAGTTATGACATCAAGAGATACAGAGGAATGATTGGGTCTTTGCTTTATCTCACAGCAAGTAGACCTGACATTCAATTCAGTCTTGGAATGTGTGCTCGGTATCAAGCTGCTCCAAAGGAATCCTATGCTGAAAAGTCAAAAGAATTCTCACATATCTTGCTGGTACTCCTGATCTTGGATTATGGTATCCAAAAGGAAGCAGTGTAGAATTGATTTCCTATTCAGACTCTGATCACGCTGGGTATACGACTGATAGAAAAAGTACGAGTGGTCAGTGTCAATTCCTTGGTGGAGCACTGGTATCCTGGTTCAGCAAAAAGCAATCAACAGTATCACTATCATCCACAGAAGCTAAATATATTGCTGCTGCAAGCTGTTGTGCTCAAGTCTTATGGATGAAGCAGCAACTCCATGATCTGGGAATTCTTTTTAAAGAAATTCCCATCTACTGTGACAACACAAGCACCATAAATCTCTCAAAGAATCCTGTGCATAATTCAAGGACCAAGCATATTGATATTAGGCATCATTTCATCAAGGATCATGTGCAGAATAAAGATATCAAAGTTGAATTCATTCCTACACATCTTCAGCTTGCTGATATTTTCACAAAGCCCTTGGCCAGAGAGCAATTCACAAATATCAGAAGAGAATTGGGAATGGTAAATCCTAATGAATTGTAAGTACAATGTTGATTTAATATTATTTTGATGATTATATCATTACTAACTTAAGCTTCGGAGTGGTTTGACAAAGTTTTGTAGGTGTTGAATCTAACACTTGAAGATAAAACTCGAGTACTGAAACAAAGAAAGGAAGTGTTCAACAAATTTCTGATTAACACTTGAGTGTTATGAGGTATTACTCGAGTGTTAGTTGCTTAAAATGTTGAAATACTCGAGTTTTATGTTCAAGTGATGACAAAAGGATTTGAACTACTTCATATGGATTTGATGGGTCCAACTAGAGTAAAAAGTCTTTGTAAAAATCTTTATACGTTAGTAATAGTTGATGATTACTCTAGATTCATGTGGACCATGTTCTTAGCATCTAAGAATGAAACATTTGAATTATTCATTATTTTTGCCAAAAAGGTCCAAAATGATAAAGGTATGTTTATTGTTTCCATTAGAATAGATCACGGAGGAGAATTTGAAAATGGAGACTTTACAGCATACTGTGAAAGTGAGCGAATTGATCATAACTTCTCAGCCCTAAGGTCTCCTCAACAGAATGGAGTGGTGGAAAGGAAAAAACAGAGTGCTAGCTAGTATGGCATGTGCAATGATAACTGAAAAGAAAGCGTCACAAGTCTTCTGGGCAGATGCTCTAAGCACAGCATGCTATATATACAACAGAGCATACATCAGGACATCACTTGGGAAAGCACCTTATGAGCTATTCAAAGGAAGAAAACCAAATATGTCTCATTTACACATATTTAGTAGCAAATTCTTCATTGACAACAATGGTAAGGATAACCTCGGTAAATTCAATCCTAAATTTGATGAAGGTCTATTTATTGGTTATCATAATAGAAGTAAAACATTTAGAGTTTTCAACAAGCAAACATGTGTAGTGGAAGAGTCAGTGCATGTAGTATTTGTTGAAACTGACCCTCAAACAAAACCAGTCATTGATGAAGTTATTCTTTCAAAAGGTTTTGAAAATGTAAACAAGGATGGTTCAACTGATTGTCAATCCTCACATGATGTTGAAAATGATCAATCAGATGAACATCCTCAATCCTCTCAACCAAGAGCTTGAAAGTACATCCGCAATCACCCGTCAAGAAAGTAATTGGTGAGGTGAATGAAGGTGTACAAACCAGAAAAAGGATTTCAAATGAGGCTAAGTTTTTTGCTTTTATTTCAAAAATAGAGCTTAAAAATATTGAAGAAGCTTTGACTGATAATGATTGGATCATTGCAATGGAAGAAGAATTAAATCAGTTTGAAAGAAACCAAGTTTGGGATTTAGTGCCTAGACCAAATGATCATCCTGTTATTAGTTCAAAATTGGTGTTTAGAAACAAACTTGAGGAATCGAGAATCAATGTAAAAAATAAAGCAAGATTAGTTGCAAAAGGATACAATCAAGAAGAAGGGATTGATTATGAAGAAACGTATGCTCCAGTTGCTAGATTAGAGGCTATACATATCTTACTTGCTTTTGCTTTATTATGGACTTCAAACTTTTTCAAATGGATGTAAAAAGTGCTCTTCTAAATGGTTTTATTATGGAAGAAGTATATGTTGAGCAACCACCTGGTTTTGAAAATACTTCCAAACCAAATCATGTTTACAAACTCAAAAAGGCTCTTTATGGTTTGAAACAAGCTCCTAGAGCTTGGTACGAAATATTGAGTAACTTCTTAATCAAAAAGGGTTTTATTAGAGGAAAGGTTGATACAACTCTCTTTATAAAGAACTCAAAGTCAGATATGTTAATTGTACAAATATATGTTGATGATATTATATTCGGTGCAACTAATAATGATCTTTGCCAAGATTATGTAGGCTGAATTTGAGATGTCCATGATGGGAGAATTAAACTTCTTTCTTGAACTTCAGATCAAGCAGAGAAAGAATGGAACTTTAATCAATCAAACAAAGTATTTAAAGGAGTTGTTGAAGAAATTTGGAATGGATCAGTGTAGGAATGTTGATACTCCTATTAGTTCAACTACACTGCTAGATGATGATATCAATGGCAAAGATTATGATGTTAAATGATATAGAGGAATGATTGGATCGTTGCTATATCTCATGGCAAGCAGGCCAGACATACAATTCAATGTTGGAATGTGTGCACGATACCAAGCAGCTCCCAAAGAATCTCATGCTGAGAATGTGAAGAGGATACTCAGTTATCTTGCTAGCACCATTAATCTTGGAATATGGTAACCCAAAGCAAATAATGAAGATTTGATTGCTTACTTAGACTCTGATCATGCTAGATACAAAACTAACAGAAAAAGTAACAGTGGACAATGTCAATTCCTCAGAAGATCATTGGTATCATGGTTCAGCAAGAAGCAATCAATTGTCTCATTATCCTCAACAGAAGCTGAATATATTGCCGCTGCAAACTGTTGTGCACAAGTGCTTTGGATGAAACAGCAGTTGCAGGATTTGGGAATGCATTTTAAAGAAATTCCCATTTTTTGTTATAATACAAGCACCATAAACTTTGCTAAGAATCCTATGCATTATGCTCAAACAAAAGACATTGATATCAAACATCACTTTATACGAGATCATGTGCAGATAAAAGATGTTAAAGTATTGTTCATTCCAAATTATCAACAGATTGCTGGTATTTTCACTAAACCTTTAGCCAAAGAGCAATTTATGCATATAAGGAGAGAATTGGGAATGGTGAATCCTAATGAGTTGTAAGTTAATGTTGATTAGTTGGCCATATTTTAATGATCGATTATTCTAACTTAAGATTTAGAGTGTTTTGATAAAGTTTTGCAGGTATTTCAGTGAACATTTGAAGTCAAAACTCGAGTACTGAAGAAAAGGAAAGATGTTTCAATGATTTTTGCTGAACACTCGAGTGTTGATGGTAAAATTTGAAGCATTGCTTGAGTTTCAGATTCAAGTGATAATTAAAGGAGCAACACGCAAGTTCTGGGAAGTATAACTCGAGTTCTACACCCTTGAAAGCTTCACTGGAAGCCAAATACCTGAGTGTTGACTTGAAAGTAAAGGTAATACTCGACCTTTCAATTTCAAAACTCGAGTTTGGTAAGTGTTTCTTAAGAACCCCGATACTCAAGTATTCAAAAGCAATACTCGATTGTTAATGAGTGTTAGGAAATGAGGGACCCTGATACTCAAGTGCTAGAAAGCAGTACTTGAGTGTTAGCAAGTGAGATCCCGATACTCAAGTACTAAGAGTTAATACTCGAGTATTGACATGTCTGTTCATCTTCTTGAGAACAAAACTTGATTATTGACAAAAAAAATACTCGAGTGTTGTACTCAATACTCGAATTCTGCTCAACATAACTCGAGTGTTAGTAATTTTCTTCTCACTAAAAACCCTCGACATTTGAGTACTGGATATCAATACTTGATTGTTGGCACTGTTTGATGTTGACCCCTTTTTGCTGCCACTCGAACCCTAACCGTCTCTTTTCACTCGAGTACTCTCAACCCATTGAAATCTAATTGTTGTGTCTCCCTTCCAAAACTGTTACACACCCACTCGAAATCATTCAACCTGTATAATCCCTCAAATTATTCTTCATAAAACCTCCATTACTCTCATTTAATTTCCTCATCATTTTCACATCAAACCTTCGGCACCCCGTCTTCCAAATCTTCAACTTTTTTATTTCCAATCACCATGGCTCGCATCAAGAAAGCAAAAAAATCACCTTCAGCCCCTTCACACTCTCAATCTACTTCAACCAAGAAAGTGAGAATTACGGAACCTTCGGAAGAAGAGACCGTGGCTCCTTTGATCCGCAATCCTTGTTCAGAGCAACCAAAGTCAATTCTCAAAGGAAAGGCACCAATGTCTTCTTCTTCAGCCCCTGCTCCATCATCTGCACAAGATTATGATTCAGAGACTGAAAGTATTTCTCCGAGCAAAATGTCTTCAAAGAGAAAAGCAAGAGTGAGTGGCCTTGGAGAATCATCAAGAAGAGGATTAGAGAAGGTAACCAAACTTGAGGCTCCTAAAGGGTACAATATGTAACACATCTTATTTTCCCCCTATTTGAGCGTATTAGATCACTTTAGAACCACTATCGGGCCTTGGATAATTCAAATTGGCCTTTGTAGTGAACTTGAAAATTTTTCTTTTTCTTTAAAAACGTTGTTACTGTTCACTGGCTCATTTTCCAGATTTCTGGCCCAACTTTGAAAAATCATAAATAATCCTAGAAAAATCGAAGTTGAGTAGTTCCAATTTCTTAATTTTTCTTATTAAGTGATCTATAGGGGAAAATACTCACTGGTTCCAATTCTTGCCCATTTGAATCAGTTTATTTCGAAAATGTGCATTGTTCCAATGGTCACTTCTAGTTTTTCCAGATTTTCCCCTTAACTTTGGAAAATCATAACTCCAATATACACATCCAAATTTTGCAAACTTTATATCATTGTAAAGCGTAGGATGTTTAGTTTCTGACTGGAAAGTTTTAGCTCAATTAGAGCTCATTTGCTATTTTTATTTCCCACATGAAACTGGTTAGTTTTTCGTGGCCTTTGGAACCCTTCAGCTTTGAAAACCAATTTTTCTTAAAATTCACCAAAACCTCTTTTTGGCTCATTAACCACCTCTATCATGTATGATTATCTCTTTACCATTCCTTAGCACTTTTAGCCCATGTTCATGCATGTATCATCACATATCCACATAATACCTTTTGTAGAGGTTTAGGGTTACAGCCACAACAACAATTTCAAGAGAGTTAACAAGTTAGGGTTTTCCAAAAATTTCCACAACCGCCAAAACAACTATCAACAACCAACAAGATAGTTTTGCTACTCAAGAATGGACTTGAAATCTTTTACTACCTCAAAAACCTTCTCTTTTCATTTTCATTGCTTGAAACCCTAACTTTTCATCTTCAAAAAGAGGGCTTTGATAAAGGAAATCAACGATAAAAGAGGTAGTAGAAGTTACAAGGAGTAGAGAAATAGAAAGAGTTGGTGGCGTGGGTGAGTTACCTTATGGTTGTGTGCTTTCTTCTTCCTCTTCCTCGGGAACTTTAAGGTGAAGGTTTTGGGGCTTAGGAAGAGAGAAATTTCAGATCATGAGAGAGGGAGAGAAGTGACGAAAATGAGGGAGAGAGAAGAGAGGAATTGCCTTATGTAAAATCCTCTTGAAACTTGTGTGGCTTAGATTGATTCTTGGGGACCAAGTAGGACTTTACTTGGTAGAGATTGTGCCACTTGTCCTAGTCTCATTGCTTGGTGAAAAGTGAGTTTTGGCTGCCCCTATAAGCCTGGTTGGTTGCCTGGTTCCCTGGCTGTCCGGTTCCTTGATCCAATGGCATGCATTTCTGTAAAGTGACCTTTACTCGGATAACTATCTTTTTACTTTTCTGGAGACTTCTCTCTCATGTGGTGCCATTCCCTAGGCCTCCTTGCCTATGTGGCATCATGCCTTGGCCTTAAGCATCCCCGGGTTTCCTCGTAACTCGTCAGAATTCCTTGTTTTGCATGCACACCGTAAAACGTGCTTCCGGCGAACAATTTAACTTATGGGCATGGAAAATTCCTATATTTTCCCTGATACTCAAGCCATTTTCCGTTCCTCAAAATTCTTCCTAAATTTTCTGTACTTAATTTTCTAAGAAAATACTTTTTCGGGACTTTCGGGTATTGTTGTTCTCCGTACTTTGAAACTGCTCACACTGGATACCGGGTAATAATTTTATTAAATACTTTATGACCCAACTAAGCTTTTCTCAGTTTAGGTCTCTGGTGTTTGAGAACTCCTGCTACCTCAAATAATTAGTTCTTAATCGTTCTTAACTCCAAAATCCTTTAATTACGAAAATGCCATTGCTTTATCTTACTTTCCACTTATTTATGAAAATGCCACTACCTTCTTATTTCTTTATTAACTACCAAAATGCCATCACTTTTTCTACTCTTTCTTAATTCCAACTTTACCCTTGGTTGACTTTTGACATTTTTTTTGCCAACATTGACTTTTGTGTTGACTTTGACTTTTGTGTTGACTTTGACTTTTTGGTCAACTTTGACGTTTAGTTTACTTTTGAAGAAATTACCATAATGTCCTTATTATTTGATGACATTTTATGCCCTAGGTCTTTTTAATCAAAATGACCATTTTAACCTTGTCATTTGTTCCAAATGACCATTTTGCCCTTTGGTCATTTTTATTTAGAATTCTCAAGATTAGGGACTTAGTTGATCATCCTTTCTTGTCTACAGGCATTTTCGTTTCTATTTTTCTTATCTACGGCGCTCAAATCATTTCGTAATTCATCGGTTTGACCTTTATTTCTGTTTACAAAATTTGGGATATTACACAACACTTTTACTTTACATTACTGAGCACTATGAGTATGAATTGAAGTATAAAAACCGTGCTTTATGCCCTGAAATATATGTGAACTTGGAAGAGATTAAGGCCTTAAGAATTGATGTGGTGGAATATTTGGAGCATTATAGGAAATTGATAGAAATAAACAAGGCTTACTCACCAGAAATGGTTAGAATTTTCTATAACAACATGAAATCAGATTCTCTAAAGGATGATGATGAGAATATCATTTTGCATTCAATGTTTAGAGGAGTAGAAATTAGCATCACCCCAGCGACTCTAAATAGTTATCTTGGAACCCATGAATTTGTGGATAAATTGAAAAATCATACTGAGCAAGAGATATTTGAATTACTAAGGCTTGGGTAGACTCATCCGCGAAATTTTTCATTTGACCCATCATCAATGCCTGTGATACAAAGGACAATTCACTACATCTGTTCTAGATGTTTAGTGAATAAGAGCAGGAACTACACACACTTGACTCATGGTGACTACCACTTTCTGGAATCCATCATGGATAAGGAGAAGAAAAACATTGGACAATTTGTGTTCAATGAAATGTGGAGATTTAGAATCTCAAATTCAAAAAGGATGATGATGCCTTACCCATGCCTTGTATCTCATATTCTTGATCTTCACCAAGTTTGGTACATTGTGGCAAAGTGGAAAAGTCCATAAAATTCTCTAACCAACATTTTCATAGGATGAACATCGATATTGTTAATGCTCAACCTCAAGCTCTTAAGAAGAAGAGAAAGACTACATCTGCCACCTCTCGAGGATAGGATGAGGCTCAATCCTCTGCTCCCCCACATGATACATATGTTCCATCTTTTGCTCATGATGCCATACATCATTATTTGGAGATAGAATTCAGGAAGATAGGTGAAGCATTTATGACTGCTTTTCAAGCTCAGACTCAAGAGTATCTCAGGAATGCACTACAGGCAGCAGGAGACTACTTTTCTGGGAAATCTCTAGCTTATGTTCAGAGATGCTTTCTGAGAGAAGTTTGACACCTTGCAGAGTACAGTGAGTGGTTTGGATAGCAGGGTTGCATCCATTGAGCAATTCATCAGAGAATATCAAGCTTCTTCTTCAACCCCTACTCCTCTACCACCACCTTCTTCTCTTTCTCCTAATGATCCTCCTACAGATGCAGTGCTGCCCATGATTGATTTCTCATCTTCCATCCTAAATATAGAGCCTTAGCCTATCCCTGCACCTCCAGTATCTTTTCTGGCTCCTTCTGACCCTTCCTATGATCCCTCAGCTCATGCTCCTTCTTCTCCTCACTAACTTTGCTTTGTGTTTTGCATTATGTTATTTGATGGTTTATGACTCTGGAATGATGTTATGTTTCTGAATTAATGTTATGTTTTTGAATTAATGATATTATGGATTCATAGTTTATTGTTACAAGTTTTACTTTCATATTTCCTAATCCTGATTTTAAAGTTTTTGTCATCATCAAAATGGGGGAGAATGTTAATGTCATATTTTGATGATAACAAAATGATTAATTTGTAGGTTTAGGAATTATGAAGTGTAAATTAGTTTTGCTAAGTGATCATGATCAAGCACTTGAGTTCTGTTATTGAGTAATCGAGTTTTTAATCCTCAGAAATGTAAGTTTCAACACTCTTGAACTCGAGTTTGTATGAAAGTATTGACAATACCCGAGTATTATGTTTTGAAACTCGAGCATTTGAGCCTTGGGAACTTCCATGTTTCAAAACTTTTAGCGGAAACTCGAGTATTAAGTTGAGGTATTGTCAACACTCGAGTGATGTTTTTGAAAAACTTGAGTATTGGAACTCAAAATGGTTTATAACTGAATGCTTTCAAGTAAAACTCGAGTATTAGAAATAAAGTGTTGGCAATACTCGAGTTTTGATATGCAATACTCGAGTATCGAGTTCTATTTTTCAAACTACAACACATCACTTAAAGCAAAACACTCAAGTAACAAATAAAAGTGTTATTAACACTCGAGTATTGGTTTCTAATACTCAAGTATCGAGCTCCTTCTTCAAAACAAACACAATACTGGCATTGTAAAACTCCAGTTATGAAGGTATCGTTGTCAACACTCGAGTATGGGTTTGCAATACTCGAGCATCGAGCTACATTTTTCACATCCAACACAACACTTGCAGCAGAAAACTCGAGTTATGGTGAAAGTATTATCAATGCTCGAGTAGTGAGACTAAACATTCAAGTATTGAAGTTTTCCAAAATGTTTTTACTTCAAAATTCTTCTTGAAAACTCGAGTATTAACTGAAAGTGTTCACAAAATTCAAGTACCTGATTACAACACTCAATTATTGATGTTTTCTTTTAACACTCTTAAGGCAACTCGAGTATTGAATCAAAGTGTTCTACAACACTTCAAGCAAACACTCGAGTTACTTTAAAAGTGTTATAAGAACTCGAGTACTGAGTCTAAAGCTCGAGTACTGCTACATGAAATTCAAATTTACACTTGCTCACTATGATCATCACTCGAGTATTGAGAAGCAAAACTCGAGTACTACTTTATCTGATACTATACCAGTCTAACATCTAAGCCTAGTATTTACGAGGTTTTTCCTCTTTCATGTCTAAATTTTTTGAATGTTACCTACTATAATAAATTATTTATAGTTCTTTCATGAAACAGCCCAGGACGCCTGAGAGTGAAACCAAACATTTATGCTTTATGCCGTTGACAGTTGAATAGTAATCAATGAAGCATTAATTACATATCAATGGATATAGCTATTTTGAGTAACAGACACTATCTTCACTCTAACGGCTATTCAAACTCAGAGTAACGGATATTGAACACTGTCATGGCTATAAATGACGAAGCTTTGAAGACAGAAAGTGAAGACGACTGAAAAAGAATTTAATACACCATTACTCTTCATAACCACCTTCTGTCATTGTATTCATATTTCTTGTGAGCTTCAATACTTTATTATCAACTCTTCAAAGAGAGTTTATCTTATTCAATTGCTTCGTATATCTGTGAGATACTCAAGGTTGGGACCTTGAATCATTCGGGCTAAGTTTGAGCTGAAATACAGAGTGTGTTAGGCTCTGTTTTAGAACGTGTAGTAAGGGGGAGTGTGTCTTCGGTTGTAAAGGCTATGTGAGTTTTGATTATTGTTGGATAGTGGATTACAAATCACAGAGGAGCTCTGAGGACTGGACGTAGGTTAAGTGGACCGAACCAGGATACATTGCTTGTGTTCAGCTTCTCTCTTCCCTCTCAGTAACTCTATTTAATTTATTTGATTTTTGTTCTAATTTTAAAAGTGACCAATTCACCGCCCTCTTGGTCAAATCCAATCTCAGGGGAGCTTTGAGGAATGGACGTAGGTCAAGTGGACCGAACCAGGATACGTTGCTTGTGTTCAGCTTCTCTCTTCCCTCTCAATAACTCTATTTAATTTATTTGATTTTTGTTCTAATTTTAAAAGTGACAAATTCACCACCTCTTGGTCAAATCCAACTCTAACAACACACACAACACCTATACTCACTACACACACATATACTATATATATATTTCAAATAATGAAATAAATAATAAAATGAAGATTTAAAAATACAACCTTAACCCTACACTGTAACACCAACACCTACACACACCTTCATGCAACACACATATATAACTATATATTTTTAAATAATAAACTAAATAATGAAAGAAGACTTAAATTACACACATCATGACTCTACACTGCAACACCTACACCTATACATACCTTCACACCTCCCTTGCTCCTAGAACTATGACTTGGGATAGGACTTATGAGCGTGTGAGTGTGTGTTCATGCGACAAAATATATTCTATTTTTTTTAAACATAATGAAAAAATGATGGGACAACATATACACATATATATATTACTTTTTTTTCCATCTAACAGGACATGGTATGAAGAAAAAGAAGTAGGTGAAAAATGTACAGTAGACAAGACGGTGCAATACAACCAATGATTAGAAAACAAATGAAATAGGAGAGAAGTAATGCTTGATGTAAACAGGGGTGGCTAAATAATAAAAAAAGAGTGAGAGCTAGATGAGCACTTGTAGCACTGTAGAGAGGTTACTATAGCGGTGGAAAATTTTGGTTTCTGATGAGGAGAAGGCTTTATATAGAGATATGGTTAGGTTAGGGTGTTATTTAAATAAAATAATCTTTTAAAAACAATAATAATAATTATAATACTAGTAGTATTATTAATATTAATAATAATGACGTTAATAATTTCAATTCAAATCTTCTATTAATTTGATATTTCAAGGAAATAAATTTTTTTCTTTATAAATAAAAAAACACTTATGTACTTTATTATTATTATTATTATTTTGAAGAAGCTTCATTTTATATTCTAGATATTTTTTATACAATAAATTTTCAGAATTTTCATACTTCTTTTAATTTTACTTTATTTTTATCCCCTTTGACTAAATAAAATCTAAACAACATTTAGTTTAACTCCTAAAATAAGGATATTGCATCTCCTCCCTTCAAACCAAAAACACCCTTAATGTGCTTGTTTGGGAGAGCGTTTGGGGAGTGTTTTTCCGTAAATCTAGATAATCTCCTTCATATATTTACTTTGTAAACCGTAAAAACATTTCTCCACTGCTTTCCCAAATGAGCTCATATCTCTACTATTGGATTAACTTTCAATGGTTGAGATTTATTTATCTATTTTTTTTTATTTTACAGAAGAAATCTACACTATTGAGATTCGATCTAATGATAAATGTTCCCTTAACAATTTAACCACATAATATATTCAAAATAATTATGTAATGCGTAATTCTTTCTAATACCATTTTGCAATCCCTTCTAATACAATTTATAATTCCAAACAACCCAGACATAAAAAAAATTAATTATTAAATCTTTGAGGTCTAGGGCACAAAATTTATGGGTGAGACACCCAGCCCACAAACCATTCACAATTCATAGTATCATACCGACCCAGGACATAAAACTCGCCCACAAGCCACCATCAGAAGTCACAAAAATAAGAACAATTATTAATAATCCCATTAACCATATAGGTTCAGATATATTTCTCAAATCAATAGTTAATATCTCACACATACAACAAGACAATTTATTAATATGTATAATTTCGCATCATAATCATAAAGGTAGAATCAAATTATGCAAGCCCTATAAGTTTGGCAATATACATTTCTCCTTAAAATAGCTTAACTATTAAGCCTACAGTGATAGCTACTATCAAACTGTTGGCTCCTTCCCTTCACACCTCGAACCACTAAATTCCTCTCCTGAAAAAAATAAATATCGATAGGATGAGACATAAAGTCCCAGTAACAATAATCAATTCATATAATATACAATACGGGATTATAAGTTAGTGAAGCAGTGCTAATATACATTGTTCAAACAAAATTAGGGTTTTCCAATCAATACATTCAGAATGCACAAGTATCCCCCCATCCTACTCCTGCATATTACTCCATCACGACTCCCCACATAAGTGTAAGTCACAATAAATCATGGCCTCCCTCCTAGGTCTAAGCTGACTCCCCACTAGAGTGTGAGTCACAACAAATGCTGGCCTCCCTCCTGGGTCTAGGCTGACTCCCCACTAGAATTGAGTCACAATAAATCCTACCACTATGATCAGTAGTGGAGACAACTGTGGATAAATTCACAATGCATTACATAAGTCCTATCATCACAAGATCACCCAACTACTTCCATGCAACCTAATATGTCAATTCCCCACAAATGTATAGATTCACAATATATTACAGATAAAGATAAATTATGAATAGTTCATCCTACATATCTCTAAGCAAAACATATTCTTTATGTATATAGATAAAGAAAATACTTCCCAATTCACTAAAATTGAACATATAAAAATAGAGATAAGACTCGTAATACATAACTAAAGTATTGAAAATACCTTACAATCCATGCAAGTATATAAAATGAATTAACCATGATTACCTCAACTCCAAAATACTTGAAAGCTTAAGGCACAAAAGCACCAACCACACTCAAATCAATCTAATTGATCCAAAAGAATTTCTACACCCAAAAGAAGCAGACGCCACATGAGAGAGAGAGATGCAAGAGAACTTTGACGACTGACCTAATTTTCCTATGCATAACGTGAGTGGGTTTAAGGGGCATTTAAATAATACCTTTCACATGGTCAACTTTATCCTTTTTTCTTTCTTTATTTCTTTTTTCCTTTATTTTTTATACACACAATATCACATAAAATCCTCATTAATTTGTATGCATCACATTATCATATATTCTTTTTTATCCAAAAGATTACCTAACAGATTATATTATTATTTCTAAATAACAAACACATCCTTTGAATAAATAATTATTCCTCAAAGATAATCAAATCCTCTAAACAAAAATTAGGATGTTACAATAAAGACATTAATTGGACATAAAGTGGAAAGGGAGGTTAGTGAAGACATTTCGATCCAAAAATGGATACTAATCAAACTAGCATTACATTTCTTTTCTGAAATCCCAATTAAAACTAGTTGAAATAGCTAGTCAAATATAAATTCAATACTAAACATTTAATAAATACCTATTTTGAACATGGGGCTTCATCATAATTTTTAAATGTTGTTAAAAGAATGCTCAAATGTAATTAAAAAAATTGAAATTGGATTCAATGATGCTCAATTTTACACCAAAATGTATTATGTTGTAAGACTAATAATATGAATTATGTTGTAAAACTAAGATGTCTTTATCTTTTGGAAAAGAAGTGCAAAGGAATATTAATTTTTCCCTTATTGACGAAAATTTTCAATGTTATGAATTTCAATATGAATTGTACTATTTATGCTTCATTAACATATGTCTATAAAAAATTTTATATATAAAAACCCAATTAAATCCAATTTCAATTTTATTTTTAACTATAGAAGGGCATTTTAGTCTTTTAACAACGAAACAAATCTTTAATTAGGCCTCTCACACTGATTAAAAATTTGTTAAAAATGTACTCCTATAATCCTATTTATATGGTAAAGAGAAAATGTATTATTTAATTATATTTATAAGTTATCTCATTAAAATTTTTAAGGAATGTACAATTTGACAATTCATTTATTATATATTGATTTACTTCATATGTTGTAGTTTATATTAAATAGGAATAAAGTTGAAAAGTTGTTAAATTTTAAAGCAGATTTAATTTGCCAACCTAGTTTATGAGATTTAAAATTAAAGACCGCACCATTATTGTTACATCGAAATGACAATTTTAGTTGAGAAATTTTAACATATTTTATTATATATGTTTTATAAAACTTATTCCATAATTAATGTGAAAAATTGTAGGTTTAGATGTCATTATATATGTTTGAGACTTTAAAATGGTAAATAATGGAATCTTTTTTCCTGTGAATGCAAATGAACTTTTTATGGTAAGAAAAGGGATAAAAGTCACTACTAGAAAATTCCAAATTAGTGAGAAAAATTAGTCTCTAAATAGCCCAATTAGCGAGGAATTTAGTGAGGACTATTAAATTCCTCTCTAATTTTTAAATTAGAGAGGAAAATTAGCGACAACTTGGATATTCCTCTCTAAATTGCCAAATTAGCGAGAAATGTAAATTCCTCTCTAATTTTCCAAATTAGCAAGGAAAATTAGCGACGACTTAGATATTAATCTCTAAATTGCCCAATTAGCGAGGAATATTAAATTTTTCTCTAATTTTTCAAATTAGCGAGGTAAATTAGTGATGACTTAGATATTCTTCTCTAAATTGCCCAATTAGTGAGGAATTTAAATTCATCTATAATTTTTCAAATTAATGACGACTTGGATATTCCTCTCTAAATTACCTAATTAGCGAGGAATATTAAAACTCTTCTTATCATACCACTAAAGCATAACTTGGAATGTTGTTAGGATGTGTAAAACCAAAGAAAGAATCATATAATTATGAATTTTGTATTCTTTCTCAGAGATTTAATTGGGAAAAAACAAAAGTAAATTGATGTTAGGATATCCTTCACATTTCACAGTAAGTTGAAACATTTTAATTAATTTATATTTCAAAAAACTTTTGGTGCTGAAGAAAACAATTTTGACGCACAAAGATCTCAATATCATGTTTTGGGGCAGAGAGATAAATCATATTTTGGCTCGAAAGAAAACACTTTTGGCGCACAAACAATATGTGGTGTGTGAATATCAAATTTTGATGTACAAAGGCCTCTAAAAACAAAAAAAAATGATGCACAGTCCCACAGTCTGCTCGGTAAAACACACAAAGGCCTCTATTATTCATTGCTTTCAATCTTCCACTCGGTGGGTGAAATGCTTTCCCTTTACCAAATCCCTAACTCTAACCCACAATCCCACACCTAATTTGTGTTGCTCTGGCTACTATATCTGGTCTTCGTCTGTATTACTCCAGCCATTCCTTCTGGTCTTCGTCTGTGTAGCTGTTGAGTTCATGACTCATAAGTTGCATCTTCATTTTCTTCTCTATTTGGAGACTCAGCACTAAAGTTTTCTCTGTTCCTCCAACTCCACTCCATCTGGTCTTCATTTGTGTTGCTCTGGCCACTCCATCTGGTCTTAGTTTGTGTTGCTCTGGCCACTCCGTCTGGTCTTCATCTATGTTGCTGTCGAGTTTGTGACTCGTGCGTTGCATCTTCATCATCATCTCTATTTGAAGATTTAGACCTAAAGTTTTCTCAGTTCCTCCAACTTTGTTCCTAAATCGTGGGTCGTTGACTCGTCATCTTCATCTTCGTAGGTCAGGTAACTCCATCTCTCTTCACTCCATTGCTGAAAAATTAATTCTGAGCTATGTCTATACAGAGAAGGAAAGTTTGCTAGGTGGTAATGGGAATGGACTTCCCATCTTCAGAGTTTCCTTACCAGATAATCCCTCCCTTCCTGCTTCCCATACTTCCAAGTATATATCACATAACTAAAAAGATAGAGATCTGTATGTTTTATAGTATCAATTCCAATTCTGATTATGTTCTTTGTTGTGCTTTATTCAAACAGTTTAGCGCACCATATGTAACCATCAAATTAAACTAAGGTTTAGGATAATAATGCTGAAGATAGATCTGACAAAGAATGCTAAACAGTCTCGAGTTCGAAAGACAAAATTCAATTGATTAACAGTGATCCCATTCTTAACCATTGAGTAGTTGTTGCTGCTGTTATTTGCACCAACCTTAATTGTTGTCATTGATGAAATTATTATCTCACATCCTTTGTCCTCATCATCATCACGTCAGAGTGGAGGGCTATCATTATCTTCTATTCTCAATTTTCAATGTTATGATTAATTAAAGTTAGGCTTTTACCTTTATTATTCATGAACCTTTAGGAGTAATTTGTTAGTATTATTAAAATCTGTACAATCACTATTGAATTAGTCAAGTGGTCAAGTCATTCAAGTTTCATATGGATTCAATTTGGTTGAAGTGTTGAGGTGTGACTGAACTAATCTTAATTAGATGAACAACAATAGTACAGAGATTGTCAAACAAGCTAGCAAACTCATTCCATTTCTTTTTGTTTTCTTCAAAAAAATTATGACGCATTTTCTAAAACCAAGGCCTTGTTTGATTTGATTTCCTATCTCTAAAACAATTACTTTATTTTTGAAGGCCAAAAAACTGTCTAAAAACAAGACTTGCTTGGTAATTAACTTTGAGTTGGGTATTTTGTAAAAAAACAGCTTTTACATGTTTGAATTCTATTCATCATCATTATTCTTTTAAAATGAAAGTGTGTGGTGTGATTGAAGGGAAGGAGGGGGTTTCCATTTTTCCTTGACTTTTCATCAATAGAGGCTTGAAAATTGAGTGTTGAGAATGGTGGTGTATGAAACAGGTAAGTCTTGTCTAAGTGGGATTTGTCTATAAGGGACTCGCTGGGTTTATCTCTAAATGTTGTTATTTCTTGCCAAGCATCACTTGGGATATTGTTTGTGATAGATTTATGAGAAGCCCATGATCACTCAGGAATTAAATGTGATGGAATTTTACTTTATCTTTTCTTTTTCCTTTTGGTCTGAAGTTGTCCTTACATTTTCTCTAAAGATTTTAATCTCAATTGCCTATAGAAAGGAAAAGAACTAAGAAAAGGCAAGCTAAACTTGATCCTGATCTCTTAACCACAACAGAGGAGGTGAATTTTGGTAAGAATCATGGAATGTTTAATTGTCATGGAATGATGGATGTATTTTTATCAACTGGTTTTTCTAGAAGCATCTAGGAAAGATTAGGAAGTTCAACACTAAAAATAGCAAGTTTCTTGTTTTGATGTAAATATGAATATATGATTTGATGCATTGTTGGCAAAACACCCAACCTGTCAAAACATACAGTATTTGCATGCACATATAGTACTTGAACACAACAAATTAATGTAACATTATAAATTTATCAAGTTATCATGAACACATATAATACTTGAATACAACAAATTAGCCTACTTCTTGTTTACTTAGGTTGGTTACTTTATCAAGTTATCATGATTCTCAAATCCTTTCTTTTTTATTTGTAAATATTGGATTGCGTTATATCTATCAACAAGTAGGAAGCATAGTTGGAAATTCCTGTTATTTCTTCTTCATTGCTTATACAAGTTTGAAATTGTCCAAGATGCTTAGGACAGCAACATATTCGATGGTACCATGAGCTTGGTATGAAAAAAAGCATAAACTGTATCACTGGAATTAGTTTTTGAACCTTTTTTTTTTCTGGACTTATTGATTGTACCTTCCTATTTTAGTTCCCTTATATATACAAGAGACTTTTCATGTGAACTTTGTTGCCTCTTGTTTGCATCT
>JANTPZ010141710.1:0-13615 GCA_025593235.1 Vachellia pachyceras | reverse complement strand
ACCATGGTGTGCCCGGGGAAGAGGCAACCGGCACCGTCAGATCCGGAAGGGTGTATCATGGCCGCACAAATATTGATAACAACATGTTCATTAATTATAGTATATTTATAGCACCAATATTAATTAATTTTAGGGGGTCTAATGGGATCAAACGTGGTCAGCTTTTTAATTAGGGTTCCAGAAAGGCAGGGTTCAGTAATCTGCAATCTTAGGCCCAATATTCTTCTTGGGATTGGTGATATACCAGAATTAATTTCCATTTTTAATTAGAAATTTAACTAATAAAAAACCCTAAATTCTCCTATAAATTCCCGCATCTCTTCCCCCTCTTCTTCACCTGCACCTAAGCCCCCCTCTCTCTCACCCACTCATTTTCCTCTACCTTCTTCTTCCTCCTCCTCCTCCTCTCCTTGAGTTAGGGTTTTGGTGATTCAGTCATCACGAAACCTTCAAGGCCACCCTCTTCATATATTGTACCATGACTCTCTCTGTATTCTTCCACAGCTTTCTTGAACTGCATCGATCGAAGAAGAGCAAGCTAGCTGGTTCTTCTCTTAATGCATGCCAAATCTTCTTCTTGCGGTTCAATAAAGCTGTGGGAAGATACAGATAGGGTCAAATCAACGACATCCATTAACTCCTTCCAAATTCTGGACATTAGATTCTTGGTATAATTTCTTCAAAACCATGCTTCTAATTCTCCCATCTTAATTTAGAATCTTAGATCGTTCCGAGATTCCATCTTAATTATATCCGGTCAGATTTATATACGATGCACGTTAGTTAATTATTTCACAGGTTCAATAAAGCTAGCTGGTTCTTCTCTTAATGCATGCCAAATCTTCTTCTTGCGGTTCAATAAAGCTGTGGGAAGATACAGATAGGGTCAAATCAACGACATCCATTAACTCCTTCCAAATTCTGGACATTAGATTCTTGGTATAATTTCTTCAAAACCATGCTTCTAATTCTCCCATCTTAATTTAGAATCTTAGATCGTTCCGATATTCCATCTTAATTATATCTGGTCAGATTTATATACGATGCACGATAGTTAATTATTTCACAGGTTTATGGCGATGAGTTCGTGATTTATACTTCACCAGCATACACACGCACACACGCACACACTGCCCGGCCACTTCCTCTTCTCCTCCCTCTTCAATAGTGGAAAAATTTGGATATCCAATGAAAAATCTGTTGTTAAATGTCTGTTTTCCTTCGCTAAAACGAGGGTCTTTAATATTTTCTATCGTTAAATGAAAATTTTCTGATGGAAAATAGCCATTTAACGATGGATTTTCTATCGTTAAATGGTATTTTCCTAGTAGTGATCGTTTGATTTGTGTCTAATTCATCTATGGTTCTCTTCCCTCTTTTGCCTGTAAAATGTTGAAGGGATGCGTATTTTGTTTTAAATGCACATGAAAAAACACAAACATGCATGTTCTTATGTTTATTTATTTATACTTCCATCTCTTTCCAATCTTTAAATATTGTAAATACATGAAAAAACACATGAAAAAATTGTGGTGTGTGTTGGATGGAGTTTGTGATTATATTTCTGTCCTGCTAAATTAAATTTCTTTGCCCTTATGCTAAGCCTTGTCCCTTTTTTTTGTTTTAAAGCGTCGTCGCCCCATGTGTTGTAGCCTCCACTGCAGGCAAAAGTTGGAAATTGGAATTAATAGTTGGATCAAATGTCATCATTTGAGTCTTGTAAATACCAACATGTCTCACTTGTTTCTTTAATTTTGAACTCTTCGATCTATTTAATTTCATCACTCGACAAACTCACAGGTGGTTCAGTAATTAAATATTCATTCAACCCTGCCCAGATTCACAACACACACACGCAAACATTATTGTAGCTGGTTCCTATAAATTAACAAATCGTTCATCCTACATTATTATAATTATATATTCTCAGTCACATACATTCACTGTTTTTAAACTATAAATTTACAGTACGAAAAAGGTACTTTCTTCTTCTTCGTTCTCCTCCTCTTCGTCCAGATTTATCTATCCCAGCCATATGAAGATATGGTTTTTAAAATATCGGCAAGTCACAGCAAACACTTTCTGAATTTTCTTTTATGTGAAGTGACATTTATTTGTTTTTTTAAAAAATAATTTTTCAGTTACTAGACGATGGACCACAGAGTTGTGACCATAATGTGCCTTTTTATCTCTCTTTTGTTTGAAGCTTCGTCCAATAACAACAGCTTGTGAAATTAAAGTCTTTAAGCCAATTAATTGGTTAGTTATAGCTAGAGTGTTAGGTGAAAGCTTTTATGGGAAAGAATAACCGCAAGGAAATTCCTAACAATTTGCTCACAGAACTGTACTATCCTGTTTTTCTATCTCCATTAAAGAAACCTACATATATGTATATATACACCCCCAAGAAAATAATGCATATCTTGGCAGCAGCATCTTAAGCTTTTAGATGAAAACTAGGGTTTTATATGTTTGCTTTCCAAGTTATACATATATTGTCAGCAGATTCGAGAATTTAGATGATATATATGATGATCCACCTGCAAGTACTACTGTTTCTTTTAATCATCAATTATTGTTACTATTTATTTACTTTTATTTCAACTAACTAATTAAGATTCAGATTTGAATCCCTGGTTCTCAAGATAAAGGTAAAAGAACGAATGGAAGAGAGGGAGTAAGTTTTTTATATGGCCATATATGAATGTGTCAAATTTAAGCATCATTAAACATAATTAAAGATAACTTTTTAAAGACGTTTTCTGCATTCACAGATTTAAACTGGTTTAAAAGACTAAAGCCTCTTCTACTATGATTAATTTAATTTCATGTCTGTCCTCTATGAATATATATGAGATTAACAGTGAATAAAAATCATGAATGATTTCATTAATCACTCCGAATTAGGCAGCCTGTTTTCTTCTCGTGAGAGTATTAATTAGGAACAGTAAACAATCGTTTTCACGTTGAATAAAAAAGAGAGCGAGCCAATAAATAAAAGCCATCTTTTTCTTTTTCAAAAGATACACGAATCAAAAGTCATATGATGACCAGTGTCACTTTAATTGCAAGGATCAATTAATATCCTAATGTAACCCACTAATCTAACATGCAAGCTGATTTGTTCCTGATTTAATGGCTTTGGTTATCTTTCTGTCTCTGACAAATACTTTCTAACTTATTTGATTATGGTGTTTCTGCTTTCTTATCTCGATCTAATTATTTGTTTGTATTAAAAAACATTAATTCTTTTACTTTACAGAGAGCCTCTGAGTACCCTCATTATAGGTTATCTTTAATAATTTCTCTTAAACAAATAAATATTCAAGGGAATGATGAACTGATAATGCGGGTTATATTTTTAGTCAAAAGATCGATGTTGTTTTGTCTGATTTCAAGTAGCTTTCTATATTTTCCTTGGAGAAAGATAAAAACTGAATGGAAAAGTTAGATTTTCTTGTGCTTTGTGATGTGGGGAGGGTGGGAGATCGGTGAAAAGAGTGAAACAGAAGATAAATTAATTAATTATGTTGGTGAATAGACAATCGTCTCGATCTTTACATTTTGTGAAGTATAAAAAAACAATTAAGTACGTATGTATAGAGCTTCATTGATTTTATCTAGAGGAGAAAGTTCGACATCGATTGGCTAATGATGCTGATCAACCTATAAGCCAGCTATCTAAACTATGCTATGACAGTGATGAACCCTTTCGTGATCTGGTCAAGACAGTAATTTTCACGACATGTAGTAGAATCAACCATACATTCCCCCATATATATACAATGTATGTTTCCAGCATTAATTTAATCAAATATATATTATCAGCTTATAATTAACGAAGGTAAAGTTGTACGTTCATGTGAAAAATTTAAAGAGTTAACTCATAAATATGACCAAATAAAAACTCTTTACCGTATAAGTAGGGCCACACGAGTATAAAATAATTTGGAATGATAAAGAGATGGGTCATGGAATGGTTTTGGTTTTGTTGTTTGCTGAGGCACTTTCACATCAGAAAGGGAAAAGTGTTACTATTTTCAGCCGGCCTCCTCTTTGTTCATCAGTTCTCTTGCGTCAATACCATACCCTACACTTCATGTCCCTTCCCTTTCATTCATGTACAGACTTTTATACATGCACACACAGATATATATATATATATATATCTAAATCATGTTTTAATTTGTGGCAGGTTTAATTTCTGCGGTAATTGTATACATCAGTGTGTATATGACCTGATCAATATGAAGGTCACTGCACTGTCCTTGGTTAATTAGTGCAGATATAAGTACATAACGATGAGTTGTGAAGCTTAAATGTTTAGTTAAAAGGTGTGTGATGTGTGGCTTTAAGGGATTTACAATAAAGAATTATGTGATTTTTATTTATTACAGTGGCAATAATATGATATGTGAGTTAGCCGTTTTGATATACTGATCATGACTTAGATGAGGGAAGCTAACTCAAGTAGGGTCGTCCACTCATGTTCTGAATAGCAGAATCCCCCAACTCACCCATACAAAGATATATATTTATTCCTTTTGGATCATAATTAAGTTTTTTTTTTTCATTTAACCATATCTGCTACCGATAGCTATATATTAGTTTCTGGAACTCCAAGATTCGTCCCTATAAATATCTTAGGGAAATTAATAAAGATGCTCTTTTTAATGATGTATCTGCATGGCATACAAAAAATGCCACTCAATATACAAGAAAAAAAGAGGTACTATATATATATATACACACTATAATTAAGTGCTTCATACAGTGCACAAACATAAACCTTTTAAATGCAACTGATTCTAGCTGCATATATAGCTTACAATTAACTTACCTAAAATGGCATACTGCTTGTAAAAAAATCATCATTCAGCATATCTTTTCCTTAAATGCTTCCTTTATTGATTCGACTCCGTTATATACCGAATGGTATATGAAATTAAAGTCCATTTTCCCCACTACGCATCACACACACACACACACACAGCCCTATATGACCTTATTATTAGGTTTAGTATCGTAGAAAAAGTAGAGAGATATAACGAGTGACAAGTTTTACTGCAAAATTATTGCATGGGGGCACCAGAGAGATCTGATATATACACGAGAGTTAATCACAAGTAGGAAACTGTGTTTCTTCTTTACGGAAACAAAAGCAGGGACTCAAATTCTGCGGTCTCAAAAAGTAGGCAAAGAATAAATACGTACTACGAAATTTGGCTCAGAATTCAGATCTTTTTTAAGCCCTTTTTATTATTCTCTCTTTCTCTTTTCTCTTCTCACTTCTGCTGCAGCAGCAAAACAACAACATTTTCATACAATGTTGTATCACACTTTGATCATAAGAAACTGAGATTCATGTGATTCTCATTTGTTGAGGTTTCTTGTGTCTGTGTTCAAAGTTCCCACTATTCCTCATCCGTCCCAAAAGAAAAGCAAATAAAAGAAAGAAAAACCTGTAAAAGCTAGTCTAATATATGGCATGCTTCACTGTTTCTGCATAATGCATATATATATGTATGTATATGTATAAACATACACACAGAGGGTACTATAATAATAATAATAATAATCATATCTTTTAGGAAGCTCAGAAACGTGGCCATGCCTCTCTGTCTCTGAAATGTTTGATTTTTAATCTGATTTTTGGTGGACCTACCCTCTCTGCACACAAGTTGTATTCCCTTTGGCAAAACCTACAAATCTGTAAAAACGACTTTAATTTATGCTTTATGATTTGGTAAAGCTGCCATTTTGAGTTAATATTATTTTCTCTATATAGAGATTAGCTATATATATGTTTGATTAATCTTATTTTCTCTATATATATGTTTCCATCATTTATATATATAGCTATATCTCTATCACATTGCAGGCCTACTTTTGACTTCCATGGCGCATTACAATAAGAAGAAACTTAATCTGCTGATATCATTATGTCAATTACATGCAAGCAGCAACCAACTAATTACACATTAAACAAATAGTATGATAATTAATCAAGGATTTCTTGTAATTAAGTGATTTAACCTAAACATTCATGGAAATGATAAATAATAAATCTGGAAATGGCTTAAGCAGTAAAATCGAATGATCTAAGTTGATGAGGATTAAATTACGCGGGAAAAAAGTTGTCAGAAGAAGATAGTAGCTAGTTATGAGCAATTGAAAGAATGTGAGGGATGTAAAAGCTTCCCCAGTTAAGCCAATACATAAAATGCTCTGATTCAACCTAATAATACTTAAACCTGACTTAGTTATATAGACATAACAAAAACCAAAAAAATTGAAAGCAATTGAAAAAATTGAAAGCTTCTTTGTAAATTTGAGAAAAAGATCGAAAGCCTAACTGTAGTATGACATGACAACAAAGTATCATAAATTACAGTGATTTCAGCACCAAGTTGGCTGTGTGTGTGTAGAGAGAGACAGAGAGCCTGTAGTATGACTGTATGACAACAAAGTATCATAAATTACAGTGATTTCAGCACCAAGTTGGCTGTGTGTGTTGAGAGAGGGCGGGAGGGAGGGAGGGGGGTTAAAATGTGAATTGAAAAATGATGTCAGGTTGGGGAGAAGAAGGATTGGTTTTTTTTCAAAAAAAATGATGTCAGATGGTGACAAAGGCTAACCTTTTTCACAGAAATGTAGGAAGAGAGATATAAGGATTCGCTATCTTCACACACTAATAAGAAACTATCATCATTTATAAATATATGCCTTTGGGGAATCTTCTTTCTTCCTTCTCTCTGCACCATTATTATCATTTCAAACACACCAAATCTCTGTAACTTTTCTTTCTCACCCCTCCAAAGCTATCAGTTTCTCTCCTTCCTTCACTTTCACCCCAATTACTATATCTACATATGGACACACACACACACACTGCATGGCTCCAATGCTGATTAACGTCTTTCGATCTTCATACTCAATTATAATTTTCAGGATCTGAAGATTAAGATCTAATGAATCTGTGTAAATTTACAGTCATACCTTCGGTTTCTGATGTGAATTTTTCCGTGGCTCATGGATCTTTTGTTTCTCTTGTTTCCTAAAAGAGAGAGAGAGAGATTGGATATAGATCGATGTAGCCAGAGAGACATTAAGACGCAAAATTTCACAGATATGGGTTAAGAGAGAATTAATTACCGCATATGAGATATAAATTAATCAGAATCGACGAAAGGATAAGGATAACAGAAAAGGCAACTTGGGAATTCACCGGCCGTACGCCGTCGTGGTTGTTCGTCGGAAATTCTGCAACTCTCTCTCTATCTAGCTAATCGGTGCCAAAAGATCTAAAAACAAGGAAATTACGGGAAGCCTGAATCGCCATGTTTTCCCACAGCTTTCTTGAGCTTCTGGGGCTTCCAATTAGCGAACTAAGACGCTCAAGAAGTTCAAGAAAGCTGTGGAAGAGCATGACCAGGACTTGAACGAAAGAATTCACCCTCAGATCTCATCACATATAAACTCAGGAGGAGGAGGAGGAAGGAAGAGAGGTAAGCTAAGAGAGGAAATGTGGATACAAAGAACAGAGAATATAGTGAAGAAGAGAGGAAGAGAAATTATAAAGCCATGCCCATTTGCCCGCCCCCTACAAAGCTAGCCAGCTCTCTATCTAGCTCTCTTGGACCACTCTACCATTTATAAATCGATCTACCAGCTTTATAGAGAGAGAAGGCTGTGAAAGAGGGAGAGTATAATAGCAACCTTAATTCTCTCTTGGTTTCATTTAACCACTTGATATACAAAAGTCATGTTAGGTTTAATCCCGTTAGAATCACAAGAACGGTTAAATTATCTCAATTATTACCAAAAGCCTACGTGTATTAAGCAAAGAGAACACAAAATGAAGTTATTGAATGATATTTGGTTGGTGATCAAGTATAATGTCATCTATGCACATATCCAACTCCATACTGTGGGATAAGACTTATCGTTACTGAAAGCTTTGAATATAAACTAGGAGTTATGTTAGCGAAAGGTGGAATTCATACTTCTGAGAAAGATTTGAATATTTACCTTACTTTCCCGGTGAGTGCGCAGTGGGTCACTTACTCATCACGCACACAAACACTCACAAACATGTCATATGCGTAAACAACAATAATCTTCCTATAAAAGACAAATCAAAGGAACCAATGAAATGATCGGCCGCTCTGTAATATTCGAGTTCTCTCTCCAAAATAAAAGGATCTGACGATGAAATTTGAATTTTAAAAATTGAAAAAAAAAAAAAAATTCTTCTTCATCGCAAAGCTGGCCAGCAGGCAGCTAGAGGAAAATGATAAACATAAAAAGCTAAATATTTAATGTGAAAAAAAGCTCCGTCCCCATTCCCTCCACATGCAACCATGTGAGCAGCTAGACCCTCTCTCCCTTTAATTTTATCAGCAACAAAACAAAAAATGAAGGTATGGGTTGTTTTATGGTCCCCAATCCTTGTAAACACACACACACATTATTAATTAATGCATTTATAAAATAAAACTATATGTAATTCTAAAGTTATCTTATTATCAATCATTTTGCTGTAATTTTCAAGAGCATGTGGTTTTAATAAGCTGTAACTAGAGGAAAAATAAGGGATAAAAGAAGAAGAAGCTACGGTTTGTGTATGTGTATATATAAAGTGACTTTCTAATTTTCCAGTTCTATTAGTATATATGTATGGTTGAGGGCTTTTTTCAGCTATATGTGCTTCACATCTGTAACTAGCTACTTACAGAAATCAAGATTGTACTGCTCAATGAAGTGGTTGAGGTATTAATGCCAAATGTTTGCTCCAAATTAAAAACAAGCAAGTGCCCACCTTTTTCTGCACTTTTTCCCTCTTTAGCTACCTGTATGAAAAATATCCTAATTAACCTTTGATACTGTTTAATTTAATATATAGTGAATATTCTTTCTTATAAGTACAAAGGTGTTTCCAAAACACTTTGAATTTAACACTAATCCCTTTTGAAGTTTAATTAGAGAGTATATAAAGGTTTTCGTCTCTTCCAAAAGATACATTTCTTGGATTCAAATTTTTTGTTCTCCTCCAACAAGGTTGGGGCCGCTCAATTATTACATCAACCAATAGCTTGTAGGTCATATATTCTGAATATTATTGAAAATTATCATAATAAATAAACATTATTCTGATTATCTATAAACCAAACTCGTAAGAAGACATAACTATAGAGAGATGAGAGACTGTCTCGAAGGAATCATAATTAATGAACAGGGGTAGTATTTTTTTTTCCCTAAGGAAGCAATGTGGATATGGAGCTGATTAATCTGCAAGTTATATAGAAAGAGATTTTGTAACAACAGAAATTACTGTAGGAATGTGATATTTGGATGAGTTGGATTTCCGCATCCAAAACATTTTCCCCACCAGTGCTTGCAGATTTGCTGAGACCTAGGGTTTCAAGAGGATATATATATAGGCACAGAATATTCCATGAAAACTTTTAATTACCCTTTCTTTAACATTATTAATTGATGATGTGTACAAGTAAACTTATGACAGGTTACTTGCAAGAATGTTTTCTATGGAGTAGTTAGCGTATGTGCAGACTAGCTCGCTTACTTTGCTAATGTAATATATACGAATTTAAAGAGAGGGTTCGATATCAAAATGATTATAGTTTTTTTGGAAGTGAGGGCTTTTTAAGCTTATAAGCCGCACATGAAGCCTCTGATGTACGATTCATAACACAGTTCATGGTATGGATGATGGGTTTATGCAATATAATAAAAAAATGTCTCATGTAAGCATCGTGTAATGATAAGTTCCGATGCAAGAAATAATAATAGGTCTATATTATTCACTTGTTGCTGAGACGTGCATTCCTTCCTTCAGGACAAAGATGAGTAAAAATGAACGGGTGAAATTGATGATATGGGATACAGCAGAGATATACTCACTCAACTTTGTAGGCAACAGGAGGATTATTAGTGGGATGCAAATAAACAAAGGATTATTAGTAGTTGGATGGATAACAGAAGATATCATCTCACATACAAACACACACACAATATTAATATTAAAATATATTAAATATATATAGAGCATGTGCAAAGTTTGGAAGTATATATGTGTCATTCTTGTGGACCTATCAACACCTGCTGCTGCTGGTGGGTGGTGTCTTTTGGGCCCCCCCTACCCCATCATCTCATTCATCATTTCTTAAATTATTTATGTCGTCTAATATTAATTAATTTCTTTTTCATGTCAAAGTGATCGCATATATTAAATAAAATTATATTTTTTTAACAAATGGGTGTTAAGTAAAGAGGAAAAATCAGAGAGGAGGAGTGATTGAATGAAAGTGAGGTCCAACCATTGTTACAGACGTTAGTTCTTTATAATATGGAGAATCAAAATTTAAATTAGTATCAAGAGAGGTGTTCACAAAAATTTGGTGCTTGACACTGACAATAACTCATACAGGATTATCTTGATGATGAAGAGAAACGTGCATATAAAAGAAGAAAGTGAGATCCACAGGATGTATCACCAGTTATATTAGTTTAATATTCAGTTTGTTTTCATTTGTAGTGTACGGAACAACTGGTTGGCTTAAGTTTCACACGAGAGAACTTTCGCTGCTCCTCAAGTTTCTATCCCCTGCGTGCCACCCTTTTTATTTTCCTTATCATTCATCATCACACTCTTCCTTCTCGAATTTTTCTTGTCATCATATTGGTTTTCTAATTAATTTCAACTTTTTAACACAAATTTTGTCGTGGCATCATATTTGACCCTAATGAATTCCATCTTACATGTTTTTATATAGACAAATCATCGGTATTCGGAAGTATTTCATACACAGAAAGTTTATGTACTCAAATTCAGGTCATCATGACCAATAAAATTTTTAAATAGGTACTACTAACAAATTTTCTCAAATTGAAAAGAGCATAAAAGGCCTAGACACATGGGAAGGAAGACAAGGAAAAAAGAGCTTGAAAGTCAAGTACATATGAGTTAAATTTGCTTTAATGAGGAAAAAAGTAGAGAAATATAACAAGTGTTATTAGAGTTTAGTTTCAGTGTTTTGATTGGATGGATTGATTAAGGAGCTAGCCGAGAAATATATACTGGGACAAAAAATAGAAATGAAGGATGTATATCCCACGACATCATATAAATATAAGAAAAAAAAGAATGAGATTAAAGCTATTAATTGCAAAATTAAATAGTAATATGACAGAAAGTAATGGCGCCAAAGTCCCATTCAGAATTAATATATCCAAGTACTTTGACAAGGCTCGATGATAAAATTAAAGAAAGAGAGAAGAATGAGATATAGAGAGAACTTAAATGCTTTGGGATCGTCATATTAATATTCATGTACGTAGGATCAATTAAACTATTATATATATATTAACATCACTCTAACACAAATATTAAATTAATCAACCAATATATAAAAGCAGCAGTGACCAATATTCTCTAAAGCAAAATATAAATATGCTTGGTGGGGACGACTTGTTGGAGTGAAGTGAGAGCAAAAACCAAAAGCTAGGGAGGGTTCTTAGGCTTTTTGACTATGGTTTGCTCTGAAAATTTCAGACTGGGGTCTCTCCCTATATATAATATATATGTACGTGTATATGTTTGTGTGTGTGTGTGATGAACTGAAAGGCTAGGTCACATGCAGCTTCAATACAGACCCTCTCTCAGTCTCAGCACAGAAGTTCCATTCTGAACTCTCTTTTTCTGCCAAGCTTCAAGTATACACACAGACACTACAATTAAATAATGAGGTGTATATATACAATTAATCAAGCTACATGTTTATAGAACACCAAAAAGTTTAAATTGTATTTGAGGAACTGATTAATTTTTACATGATTTTGAGTTGTGGGATGCACATGGAAGGCAGAGGGCAGGCCTTATGCATTTGTAAGGTCTAGCTATGATCTGGTGCTATCATCTCAGCATTATTATTTCTGATATGGTACCACACACGCACTGATGATATGACCTCTCTGATCTGATCGCTATATCTATATATAGGACTTGCAGATAACAATTTTGAGGCTCAAATCACTGCACATCTAGCCCTTAATCTATAGTAGTGTCACTCTGAGTCTGATCTGTATGTGCCTTTTGAATTATATATACAAAGAAGCAGCTTTGTGCGTACTTACACATACAAAAAGCAAAGTCCTTGGTCATAGAACGAAGCAGCTATATCGTCACTAAGTAGTACAACACACACACACACACACACACACACACAGATACATGTGCATGAGTGTGTGTGTGTGTCTACGGGTTGAGGCTAGCTACATCTATAGCATGTGAAAGGGACCATATGTATATCTATTTTGCTCATATAATTTCTTCATCAGACTCATATTTGATCTGTGAATGTATATAAATGCCAGTCAGAGTGTGACTGCAGAACTCAGATTTTATTGTAGAGTTACAAACATATATAGCATTAACCCTAGTCTATAGCTAGTTGCTAGATCCTATTCTATATATTAAACCCTAAACTGATCTCTTCAAAATGGCTACTGTACGTTTGACTCCATTTTTTAACTAGCTACTAGGAAGCGGGGTCGAATCTGGAGTATAATATCAGTAAGAATGAACGATACATATATGTATCACTATGCGGTAAGGGCATTAATTAGCTGTTTTTTTCATTTTAGATTGTGAGGCTCCGTGTAAGGTAATTGAATAGTTAAACCTAAACAATATGCAATCCATTAGATTTTTCATTGTACACACGTAATAAAAATAATTGAACACTGCTGGTTCTTAGGTACGTATATAGGGCATGTATACAGTGAAAGCACATAGTGTATTATATATTGCACTGAGGATGTTTGTTTTTAATGTTAATAGTGTTAGGATCACAATCAGGTAGTGATAGTGCAGAAGCTAGCCATTATATTGAATAAATTGTACTGAAGTGTGTTTGTGGATGGATATATATATAAGAATGTGATGCTGGGGTTAGCTATTAGAGTGAGATCATCCATACATGAAAGAGCACAGTGGCAAATGAATCAGAGATGTATATACTACTGTATATATAGGAGATGGCCCCTCAAGAGTCATTAATTAATCTCCCTCGCGCTATATCTCTCATTCATATATATATATATATTTATAGATACATGCTCTGAGTAGCAGAGAGAGAGATGGAGGGAGGGGTGAAAATGACGATATAGAAGTGAAAAAAGAAAGAAGACAAAGGGAAGAGGGGAGAGAGAAGCGGGGCTCTGAGAGGACTGTTGAGAGTGCATGCATGAATGCATGGAGATGGAGTCAGAGAGAGAAAGAGAGGCCAAGCAAGCGTGTGGCAGCGGCAGAGACAGTGAAGTGAAAGAAAGGAGGAAGGACGGCAGATGGAGCAGAGAGTAACTGCATCATTCTAGATAGACTTCCTCACTCCTCAGCGCATCTTTCTTAAATCAACCTACTATTCCTCTGGTTTAGTTTCTCTAAAAAATAAAATTTAAAACCAGCTTTAGGCATTTGTCAAATCTAATCAAAAGCGCTTCTTCCGGAAATATTACCTACATTGACCTAGACTCAAACTTATTATGCCCAATGTTTTATTATCAGGTCCAAACTTATGTTATTTTCTTTGGA